>VMDO01026898.1:0-26034 GCA_007922755.1 Pedetes capensis
TTATACATTTTTGTTAGCTTTGCATAATAGATTCACTGATAATTTCCTTAACTGATGTCAATATTTAAAAGAACTTAGCTTTTTGAAAAGAAAGATAAATTTGTATTTCCAGTTCTTTTAATTTCATCTCCTTGGATTTTATAATTCTGCTTAGATTTTAAAGGTAACTAGTGCTTTTCACACACTGAGTGTACCTCTGTGATTTTAAACTTTGAGTGTTCTGTTATGATGAGTAAGCTGTATCCATTATCTACTTGTGGTGGACTTTGGACAAGTCATTCTTGTTGACTAGACTGTAACCCTGTAATCCAGGGGACTTAAGACTCATAACATACATCTGCTTTTGACTTTGAAAGAGGGGTTAGAATCTGTGCCAGATTCAGAAATTAATTCTCTATTAATCATTCTCTCTCCTTCCCTCCCCTCTGACACAATTCACTTATGATATTGTCACAAGTGTAACATTTTATATTTGTTGCTTTTTGCAAACATTTTAGTGACAGATTTGTAATCACAGTGATCTAGCGTATACATCTTGTGGTTGAGATATGGTAGTCTATTAATTTAACCAGAAATAGTTGCCATATGACAAACCATAGACATGTTGGCTGCTGTTTTGATAGCTTTTCAATCATTATTGAAAGAGTACAAGTCACCTAGCAGTGGAAAATGTCCAGAGCTATTTAGACTGTGAGCTGCTCACATTTCTTTTTCTTTCTTTCTTTTTCTTTTTTTAAGAACAACATTCTGTTGGTAGCAGATGTGTGTGAACAATCTTAAATTTAGTTGACTGACATTTGTTTTTCTTGCCAATGTTAAAATATGTTCACAGATCTCTCTCTCTCTCTCTCTCTCTCTGGTCCACCCACTTTTGCATGGCTTTATAACCTTTGGCTACAAAGGATTGAGGGACATATTTGCTTAGTGAAAACCACTCTGATCAGGAGTCTTTGCAGAGTTGCTAAGCATAGACGGAGATGAGAGGTGTGGTTCTTACTGATTATTCCAATCCTTTGGGGTACTAAGAAAGAGGAGTTGGTCTTGGGAATGGTTCTTACATCCATGGTACTCACTGACTTGTCTCTGTTATATCAGTCACCGTCATGGCTTTTTCCAGCAACCTGTCTAGCTATAGTCCTAATAAAGCCGGTGCCAGGAGAGAAGATCCTGGGAGTAGAGTGTGTTGCAAAACGTTCCCAGAAGGTAGCTTTTATAGGTGTATGGGTTTTCTGGGATTGGTTCAGTTGGCAGGATGCTTCCTGGTTCTAAATGGGTTGTAGGATTGCTTTTGAATGTTTCTACTACTATAGAGAAGGACGCAGCAGCCCCTTCCTAAAACAATCAGCCATTGAAAACTCTCTGAATAGCAGAGACACACTGTCAAATGCAGCGGCGGAATATGAGCCCTGCCCTCTAGGCTGGAAGGCATTCAAGAAACAACTGAGGAAGAGTTGCCTCCTCAAAATAGAATCCATCTTAATGATGGGAATGGAGTGAAGCCCCTGGAACCTCCTTTTGCCGACATGGCATGACTCAAAATGAGAAGAAACACAGTGACTACAACAATGGGCTCAAACATGAAAAGATCGTGTGCATGGCACAGTGTTGGGTAGTGTTTCATTTGTCATACATAGGGTGGCTAGAAGTCAGACCCAACTCAACAGCACTTAACACCATCGCCACCACTATGAACAGGGCTCAGGATACATAAGGGATCTAAGGTAAATATTCCAGCTTCCTAGAGAATCACCATCCATCAATGCTCTTGCATAGCCCTTTCTATAAGTTTAGTATTCATTATCTGAACTGCTTGGGATCAGAAGTCCTTTGATTTTCTTGAAATATTTGCACACACATCATGAAACTTTCTGGGGATGGGTCCCAATTCTAAACACAAACTTTATTTTATAAATAGCCTGAAGATAATTTTATACAATATTGTTAATAATTTCATGCATGAAACAAAGTTGCATGGTATAGAGTGTTCTACTCATGACAAGATGCCACCACACAAAACGTTTTATATTTTGGAGAATTTTGAACTTTGAATATTTGAGTTACAGATGTTCAAACTATATCAAGTGATTTTTATCCTCATTGCCATATTTTATTGTTGTTTGCTCTTTCCCTGCTTCAACTATACTCACAAGAGACATTCTTATTTTATTGTACGCTGTGGGCTTAGATAAACATGCCTGGACTGATTTGAGGTTAATTTTAAATATTACTAGAAATGGAGTAATCTGAACTGTTTCAGAGAACTGTACTGAAGAGAGTTTAGAGACTATTCACAGAAGACATCCACATAGCTGAAAGACCTGAAATATCCTCCAAAGAGAAATGAGTCTGGATACCATATTTTTTCTCATTTTAATTTGTCTTTCAAATTCCGGACTCTCTAAATGAAGCTGGCTCACTCCCATAAATAAACTCAAGCCAGCGCGTGTAAAGCACAAGCCCACACCCCGCCAGCCAGTCACTGGGATATATGCGGGCCATTTCTGCCTTGCTGAGTTTGTCCTGGGCTCCATGTGCTCACCTTTACTTTGATTTTTGACATCATCTCTGCACTTCTGAACTAGATATGCTATGCCACACAGTGCCTGGCTCCATTAGTAAGACCTTTCTTGATGCTACACCCCTGTTCAGAATCTAGCACTCTATAGTCCCCTCAACAGCAAGCTTCTTCAGGATGCTGTTGGGAAGCTTGATCTGTGGCCTCTGTTCACCATAACGATAGGGAAGAAACATCTCTGGACCTGGGTTCATTGGAACTGATGAGACTGTGCTGGGCAGAACAGGGTGTCAGTACGGAGAGTCTGTCCATTAAGCCACCAGGACATGTAAAATTATCTGTGTGTTTTTAAAAGTTATCAAAGACAGGTTGAGCCTAATGATTTCAGAGTGCTTACACAAGAATATGAGAATATGGGGCTTTAATGCCTTAGAGCAAGTCATACAAATTTATCTATGTTTGATTTGGGATGGGATTACTAGGAATATAAATACAGGCATTGGGTATGGAGTGATTTTGATTTTTTCTGATGTCTTTGTAAATGGGATGATAATACAACTTAACAAATTCCTTCTGGTTAAGTAGCATTACCAAAATAGTGCTAACTAATGCATCTGAGTTAGATTGGAGTAAAGTTCTTGTGATATATAATGGTTTCATTATAAACGTTGTTTATTGATGATCTTAAATGTAATCTTTGTGCAGTGTCCATGTCTCACTTCACAGTTGAGCAAGCTTCATTCGGAAGAGCAGAAACAACTCGCCTAAGGTCAGATGGTTTGTCAGCTTCAAATGTGCAGCTAGAAACCAGTTACTGATTCTCAGGAAAGGGATTGTCTACTGGGATGGATGGTCACTAGGGGACCCTAACACTGAGTCTTTGGAGATTAAAAAGATAAGTAGAGTCTTTTAACCTGTGGAGCTGCCTGTCAGTGGTTTCAGCTTCCTCATAAAGCAGTGAAATTCCCATCACCAGAAATATGCACACATACTGGATATCCCACATCAGAAATGCTGCAGAGGGGAATTCCTATTAGGGTGTGTGTGTGTGTGTGTGTGTGTGTGTGTGTGTGTGTGTGTGTGAAAAAGGGAGAGACAGAGACACTAAGTGATCTCTAAGTTCTCTTCCAACTTGTACATGGACAGGAGACATCAGTGCCATGTTGTCTCATTAAAAAGAGAAAACAAATCTTCAGTCAGCAAACCTTTATTAGGTTCTTATTCAAGGCGCTGTGTGAACCTAACAACTGATATGATTACCCAATCCTTCCTGAGCACCCGCAAGAAACCATTCATATGAAAAAGAGCAAGAAAGAGGGAGATTGAGGAATAAGCTAAAATAAACCTAAAGCTTTGGTTCTAAACCTCAGGAGCTAAGGGGAAAGAAAGCCCAGAAGGGAAAGTAAGAACTATTTAAGAAAAAAAGAAATAAGCCAAAAGGGAAAAAGGTAGAGGCAAATTATAATTTATCTCTTTATTATCTCTCACATGGAGAGGCCAGAGTGCGTGGAAAAGAAACAAACAAAAAAACAAAAAATAGAATGTATTGATTCCTAAGCAATTCTGTGATTGTGTTCAAGGTTGTGAAATTTCCAATGAACTGTTTTGCTCTTTTGCCTGGATCCTTCCCATCTGTAGAGCTGTGACGAAATAATACACCCTTAGAGATGCCATCCAATTGTCGTCTGATCTTTTTTTATAATTGAGAGAAATTCTGAAACTATAGACTACCAACATTAAAGAGGCTTTACTCTGAACTTGAATTATACATGGCACATTTAGGCTGTGCTTGTTGTTGTTTTTAGGCTCTGCTACAATAAATAAATTCCCAAGTTTAATAGCTCAGTACAAGAGAAGTTTATTTCTTACTTAATCCCAGTACCAGATAGGTGAGCAAGTCAGTGAGGTGGTCCTTCTTATAATTGCTCAGAGAATCCAGAATTGTGGGTGCTGTACCATCCTAACACATGGGTTTCAGAGCCACCTTGCAACTGTCTCCCTTCCAGCAAACCAGAAAGTGATAATGTGGATGGAGCAGCACATGGGCAAAGGTTTAGTGGGCCAGGTCTGAAAGAGGCACACATCACCTCATTCTGTCCTTTTGACTGAACCCAGCCACATGCAGTACCTAACTTCAAGGGAAGACTAGCAAATATATTTCTTATTTCCATAGAAATAAGAAAAGCAAATGGCTTTTAGAGCACTTAGTACTTTATGCTGTAGTGTGGACTCTGTTCTTCTGCTGGAGCAATTCTTCCTCCAAACCTGTTGCTTCTGCTACAAACCTAGCATAAGCTCCACACCAGCTTGATGCTAACTTCTCTACAGCCTTGGCCACTATCTTTTCCAATGGTGTAGCCTAGAAACTACAAAACCTGACCCTGGTTAATTTCAGATAAAAATAACTTATTGGAAACATACTAGATAGCTCACTGAATTGACAGGAAATATGGAGAATCAGGCTTAGAAATTGAAGAGGAACTAAAAGAAATTGATAAGCCAGAATGCCAGGTAAGGGTCAATATTGTAGAAGTGCTACGGGGTTCACTGGATATTAGATGCGATAACCATGGGGTTCTAAAATGCCCTTGCTTCTCTGAGACACTTCTTCAGATTTAAGTTTCTGAATTGGGCCATCCCATTAAACTAGGTTATATCATGTGTTCAAGCAGATTGCTAGGACACAGAGAGGAGAAATTGCTCCTATATCGGATGTAGTTGTTGTTGTTAGGTACTGTCAAGATGGTATCTGACTCAGCGACCCTATGTACAATAGGCAAAACACTATTGTCAGTGCTTCTCTGCTGTTCATAGGGTTTTCAATGGTGGATAGATTTTTGGGAGTGGGTTGCTGGATCCGTCTCCCAAGGCTGCAGTACCTGGTGTTCCCAGGTAGTCTCCCATCCAAGTACTAGCCAGGCCCGACCCTGCTTAGCTTCCAAGATCTGATGGGATCAGATGCCACGGGGCTATGGCTACAGGCATATCAGGGGTGGAGACCTGTTTCTTTCTGTAACTTCCATGATAGTGGGCTGTGTAATTTTGGGAAAGGGGGCTCTGATGCAGACATGTACACACAAACACACATACACGTACACGCACACATCGATACATTGCCTGATGCTGCAAGAGACCCCTACGGCCTCATTAGATCTAGTGACAGCCCATGCTGGTTCTCACTGATTCCAGCTGGCCACCTACCCAAACTGCGCTTTGCTGCGATGCCTACAGGAAGCCTGGTGGCCTCTCCTGGGGTGTGTTTTGATCACTTTCACCAGTTCATTGCCCTAATCCATCTGACATCCTGGGTGAGTCTTTCTCTGGCCCATTTCAGTGCTGGCTGAGATGTTCAGGCCCTTTTCTACAACACTTGGCCTTGTTTGAGAACTTAATTCAGACCTGGGACCTATGTGATAAGTCTGCTTGGCGGTTGCCCAGACGTTTGGCCCATCTCTTGTGGGGTTTTCTCATCTGTAAAATGAGTGAGTCGGCTCCATTCCCATTAATCTCCAAGGGACACTGAGGCTTAACAAGATGGTGCTTGGAGATATTTGGAACACAGGGTGGCATTAGCACATTATTATTTTCACAAGCTGTTAACCTGAAGGGGGAAAAGTAAAGAGTGGAAATTTAATGCCAGAGAGGTTTTTGGCACTTTGTCAATTCGACATTAGCTCTGAGGGCTTTTGGATTTTTGCCTGAAATTTTCAGCACCAAGCCGCTAAAAGCTGTGTTTTTCTGGGCTCGTGATACTTCTGTCCCTTGAGATGACATTAAGCATTTGTGAGGGATGAACTGTGCCAGGCCGTGTTCAGCATCCCACCGGCAGACACAGAAGAGCAACACAGACTCTGTGGATGGCCACTCAAACCCACGTTCCACGCTTGGATCAGCACCTCTGACTTGCGCCAGTAGAAAGGGGCAGGGGAAGCCATGGTCCTCACATTCACGTGTCAGGGAAGTTTCCTGAGCCACATGGGCCATTTGTGGCTAGGTGGCTTCTGTTTGAAGGGTAAGATGAACCCTATTGATGGTTGCAGACTCTTTTCAGACCTTTCAAATGCCACCTTTGCCGACTAAACCATCACGTAGGCTAATTAGAAGGTAGGGAAGAAACATCGCTCTAATGATTTTGGAAGAGGGAGAGGCAGGAAAACATGGAGAATGGAGAGAAGCATTCATTCTCATAATAGTTCTAAATGGCTTCCCACGTTTGGACAAGATTCAGTTTCAAATACATATTTTTGCCTAAAACACATACATCCCCCTGTGTCTGTCAACTTGTCATGCTATGGGGGCTTGTGTGTTACTGTGATGCTGAAGGCTATGCCACCAGTATCTCAGATACTAGGGGGGTCACCCATGGTGACAGGTTTCAGCTAAACTTCCAAACTAAGAGTAGGAGAAGGACATGGTGGCCCACTCCTGAAACTATTAGCCATTGAAAACCCTATGAATGGTAGCGAAGCACTTTTAAATACAGTGCAAATGAGCTACCCCCAGGCTGGAAGGCATTCAAGAAACGACTAAGAAACGGTTGCCTCTTCAAAGTAGAGTCAACCTTCATGATGGAAATGGAGTGAAGCCCCTGGGACTTCATTTGCTGATGTGGTATGACTCAAAATGAAAAGAAACACAGTGGCTGCCACAGTGGGCTCAAACATAAAAAGATTGTGTGTATGGCAGTGTTGGGGAGTGTTTCATTCTGTTGTACACAGGGACACTATGAGTCAGACCCAACTCTATGGCATCTAACAACAACAGCATACTTACCTGTAGTTAAAAAATAATATACCACCCATGTATAAGAGTAGAAGTATTGTTCAGTGTGAAGAGCTACAAAGTACAATTTTGAGCGTACTTATTTTGTAAATAAATTTTGCATCTTCATAAAGACCAATAGATCTGAGCTTTGTCAACAGAAAAAGGGAGGCATTTACATCTTACAACAAATTCCAGTGACCACAAATTGATCTAAAACTGTTAGGAAATGAGATTTCTACATAAATCAATCAATAATGGCATTACTTGTTTTGTAATCAACATATTTGGAATATCATTTATAAATTATATTATTAAATTCCCTGTCATAATTTATAGCAATGCTTATGTCTAATTATAATATATATGTTCATTTTAGAAAATATGGACAAAAATCTTAAAAACTATGTCTTACTGTTAATTCAATAGAGACCACCATTGCTAATACCTAGGTGAATCCCCCCATATACATATATGCCAGGAAAAAAATGAGCATATATATATATATATATATATCTTAGGAAGTATTTCTGATGTTTTAAACTGTGCTTTATAAATCCCAGTGTTTAAATGCAACATGGTATATACAAGTATCAAACCATCATGATACTTCATTAATATGAACAACTTTTTATTTTTATGTATCAGTTAATAAAGTAAAATTTAAGAGTAAAAATATTTAAAAAACCACAATGTTTTAATTTGTTAAATTTTCTCAAAGTCTCATAGTCTAATGTGAATGCTTGCATAATATTAAATACAAAAGTATATATGACATAATTCATTGATCTGTGCCATTGTTGTTATCAAAGTCAACATAATTGGGGGTGTTTATATATGTTTACATTTCTGTTTCCTTATAAGAGATCATAAATAAATTAAAATTTTTCCTGAAAATTTCTCAGGACATTGGTACATGTTGTTACATTTCTGGAGTTATTCTGCCATTCAAATTAGCTTGACAGATCGAATGCAGCCTATTTTAAATCTGCATTTATTTATTAATTATTGAAGTTCAACTATCTCACAAGGTTTATGGCCATTTTAATTTATTCTGTAAATCATCTGGATGGATTTTTGTTTTCTGTTTTATTTTTCTCAATTATTTGTACAAGCTTTTAAAATATTATGTCTATTAAACTTTTTTTTTTGGTGGTATTGGGGGATTGAACCTAGAGCTTTACTCATGTTAGACTAGTGCTCTACCACTGAACTATACCCCTAGCCCTTTATTTATTTTTTTATTTTGAGACAAGGTCTTAATACTTTGCTCAGGCTGCCTATGGCCTGAAACTCATGATCTTCCTGCCTCAGCATCCCAAGTTGCAGATATTAAGGCATGTGCCACAGTGTCTGGCCTTGGTACCGCTTTTAACCTATATATTTTTGTGGATTGTTTGAATTATTTCATTTTTAACATTTGCCTTAAATTTATTTGATATTTGGATTATGACTTAAAAATGAGCATCAGTCTTACTGTATTCCAATAGTTAACCCATTTACTGAGCACCATTTATTATCCAGTCTTTTGTTGTCTTCTAGTTTGTGACAAAATTTTTTACCACATACCACAAAATCTACTAGATTGCCTTCTGAACTACTTTTCTGTTCTCATGTTATTTCTAGCCCTGCAGCTCACGTCTGAAATTTTACATTTTTATTGTGGATTTTAATATCTGGTATGGAAATTCTTCCCTTCATTTCTTTTCAAACTGGTCTTGGTCGTTGTTAGGTGCTGTCGAATTGGGTCTGACTCATAGCTACCCTCAAAGGGTTTTCAATGTGTGATTGTTTTTAGATTGCTACAGGAATGGATTGCTACATCTTTCTCCCATTTTTTCCATTCTGGGGATCCAACCTGGGTCCTTAGTGTAGAGCAGCGCTTCACTTATTTCCAATAAACTTTACAATTGTGTAAATAAGTTCTAAAAGAAAAATTTTGGAGACTTCAATTGGAATTTTACCAAATTCACACACTGATATAAGAACTGATGTCTTTTAATATGTATTCTTTCCATGAATGAACATGGTATGGATAGATAGACAAAGACATATCCATGGATATGGATAGGTACAGATATCAGGAAATATTTTCAACTTTGTTATACATATTTTTGCTGTTATTAAGATTATTCTTATGTGAATGGATTCTTTCCTTTCTTTTTCTACCTCTATTTACCTACATCACCTACAACCATACCACTGTGGCATATGATTCTGTCAGATCTCAGAAGCTACGCAGGGTCGGGCCTGGTTAGTACTTGGATGGGAGACCGCCTGGAAATACCAGGTGCTGTAGGCTTGGGAGAAGGACCCAGCAACCCACTCCCCAAACTAATCAGCCATTGAAAACCCTATGAATGTCAGAGGAGCACCAACAATAGTGTTTCCCCTGTTGTACATAGGGTTGCTATGAGTTGGACACCGACTGGACAGTACTAACAACTGACCTAATTGTCACTAGGATATAGGAAAACATGAGTTTTTGTCACGTAGATTTGTATGTTTTCACTTTATTACACTTTCTTATTAGCGTTTAACATTTTTTAGTTGACTCATTTGTAGTTTCTAAGCATGTAATTTCTTTAACTGCAAACAAGAATGCTTGTGCTTCCTCCCACAACAGTCTAATTGTATTGGCTAAAAAATCCAGCCTGAACCACGCAGCCTGTCTAGTATCCCTGAGCTATACTCTGGTATAATGAGCTATACTCTGGAAACTAAACATTCTTCCAGTATGGTATAATCGTTGTTTGGTTTTAAGGAGCAGTTTCTTAATAAGTTCTTTATTTTCTCTATCTTATGATATGTCATTTACATATTTACATCTCTACTTATAAAATGAAACTCATCTTGTGGTGAATTCTCATTTTGGGATGTTTTTCTTAAGTTTTGAATCAGTGCCATGCCAGCTTCATATGTGAGAAACTTCCTGGATTTTACTTTGATCTCTAGTTTTACATAGCATGGTGATTCTGTGTTCCTTGAAAGCCTGAAAAATCTTTTAAGTAAAACTGTTCATACACAATATCTTTTCTCATGGATATTTTAAAATAGCATTTTCATTACTTGTATGGTTACTAGGCATTCAGATTTTCTATATTATCAAAACTTCATTCCAGTGCTTATTTCCCAAGACATATCAGTGAATACTTTCAGATTAACATTATTTATTCTAAAATTTCTTCTAAATATGTTCTTTTGCTTTTAATATTTATAATTTTGTTAATTTTTTCTATTACAATCTGCTGTATCAGTTCTGTATTTTCTCATTAATATATTTTAATATTTATGTTTAATATTTACTTTGCCAGTTGACTTTGGGTCCATTTTGTTGTTCTATTTATTAGTTATTCAGTATAATGCATAGTTAATTTATCTGTTTTAATGAATTAATATTTTAACACGATAACAACAACAACAAAGTCTTAAATCTACTTCTAACTTTATTTTGTCCTTAATCTAATCTAACAAGCACTATGTTCATTTTCTTTAGCTTCTAAACATATTGTAATTACATATTTTTCCTGTGGCCCAACTATTCCCATATATTCTCACATCTAATTTGCACCCTTTTAACAGTTTTAGAGGGCTACAAAATTAGATGTGGATTAGAATCCCACATGGAATCCCACATGGATTGAATTTAAGCAGCAATCTGGACCTCAAATCAAATCCATATGCAATTCTAATCCCTATCTGATTACAGAGGCTTCTAAAACTTTTGGAAAAGGTACAGATTAGATTCGAGAATATATGGTGTTTAGAAAAGCATTTGAATTGTTTTTGTGTGTTTGCTGGGAATGGAACCCAGGGCCTCATGTGTGCTAAGCACATACTCCAAAAGTGAGCTGGACTTCTTGTTGCCAGGCCCTACTCCCTAGTCTGTCTTAGTCTGGAAGCTCAGATGAAAACCTGTTCACCATGGGTAGCCTTGCTCATGCCCGAGGTTACAGTGGCAGAGCTCTCATCCTCATTGCAACACACAAGCCCCCACGGTGTGGCAAACTGACAGACATGTTGAATGTTCTTAGATAGTGAGAATTCCAAAAATGTTAAATATTAAAAGAATTCCTTGTTTTGCTAATTGAGGCCATAAAGTATACCTTAACACTTTTAGCTTCAGGGTATTTGTTTAGGGATGATTTTTTTGTGACATCTATGATTTTTTTTTGTCAATATTCCATGAAGATTTGAGAAGAAGTTGTAATCTTTTTTTTAGGGTTCAAAAGTTATTATTTTAATTAGTCAAGTATTTTATATTCTTTATTCCTACTTTATTTTTGTGTTTCCCTAATAAGTAGCACTTACAAAATTGACTTTTGACATTTGAGTCATTTTAATTTAAGTAATTATTTTGTAAGCAATATATAATTAAATTTTACTTTAAACAGAATCACATATTTTACTTTATTCAAGGGGTCATTATAATAGCTATAATAGCAAATTGTTTGACTTTTCTTTTGCCTTCATTTTTGCTTTGTGTTTTTCATAACTCATTATTTTTTCCTTTCTTTCTCTCTTAGTATATGAATGAGTATTTTGTTTTTATTTTTTACTCTGGTGGTGGCTAATTATATATATGTTGCTGTTGGGCACTATTGAGTCAGATCCAAGTCATAGCGACTCTATTCACAATAGAACAAAACACTACCCAACATTGCCATGTACATGATCTTTTCGTAGTTGTTGCAGTCACTATGTTTCTTCTCATTTTGAGTCATGTCACATCAGCAAAAGGAGGTCCCAGGGGCTCTACTCCATTCCTGTCATTAAGGTTGACTCTACTTTGAGGAGACAACTCTTCCCCAGTTGTTTCTTGAATGCCTTCCAGCCTGGGGGGCTCATTTTCCAACACTATATTTGACAATGCTTCCCTTCTATTTATAGAATTTTCAGTGGCTAAACTGTTTTGGGAGTGGGCTGCCAGGTCTTTCTCCCTAGTCTGGAAACTCAGCTGAAACCTGTCTACCATGGGTGGCCTTATTGGTATCTCAGATACCAGTGACATAGCTTACAGCATCACAGCAACACACAAGCCCCCACAGCATGACAAGTTGAAAGACCCATGGGGGAAATAAAATAAAATAACTGAAATCACATCTTTCATTCATCCCTATGTAATATTTTGGGTAAATATTCACTTATTCAAGGAGTATTTGTTGAGGATGTGCTCTTTGCTGGACACTGACCTGAATTGGGAACACAATAGAAACTAGGCTAGGTACAATTCCTATTCTCTTTAAGAGACCCCTCCTTCCTGTTACTTCTCAGTCTTTATTAATATAATCTGAGCTATGGAACCAGATTGTTGTTTCTATGTTTTATTTTTAATTAAAACCTGTTTTTCAAGAACTGTGTTTTGATATTTACAATTTGGGGACATTTTAATGGCAATCACTTAGATTTATTATGTATTTTATTTATTTCAGTTTTGCCAGTGTTTATACGACAGTTTTCTCATCCTTATTTTTATTTTTATTCCATTCTAATTTTGGGAGGACAGGGAAAATTATTGATTATTTACTTGAATATTATAATTACATTTTTATAGGTTTTATGCATTAATTCTAGATGGGTGGGTGTAGAATTCTTGAGATGCAATATTTTATGGGCACTTCTTCATTACCTTTTGGTGTTTTGTGTTAAAGAGGAGAATTTTATGGGAAATATGTATTTTATGTTTGTATTATTTTGATCAAGGGGACAAGCTGCATTCTATTTTAAATTACTACTTAGCACATAGTTATAACAACAAGTATAGTAGCTGAAACATATGGACAATTGTTATATGCCAGGTGCTTTTCTAAGTGTTTGATGTGTGCTAATTCTGTTGATCTTTACAGTAATCCTAAGATGTAGGAACTATTATTTTTCCCATTTTATAGATGAATAATCTGAGTCATGGAGAGGTTAGATAACTTTCTCTGGTTACATAAAAAGAAAGAAGTGGAGGGCTAAGGGTTTAGCTCAGTTGGTAGAGTGCTTGCTTGGCATGCACTGAGGCATAAATAAATAAAATCAGAACCCTGGTTCTTAACTTTCTTGCTCTGACACCTGTGGAGCTAATAAACAAATATTTTCCAATTTAAAATGAGAAAGTAAATTATTAAATGACTTTCAGTAGAGTTGAAAACAAAGCTTTTATGAAATAAATTTCTGAAGGGCTGTCAGAACCTCAAATACTTGATAAAAGTAGAGCTTGATGAGCAAGAGGAAAACAAAAATAAGGAAGAAAACGATGTGCTGAATGTGACATATGATGTCGGGTTTAATCTCAGTACCAGTTTGAGATACATTATATGAAATAAAACTGTTTAAATCATGCCATAGAAGTTCAAGTCCAGTGTTATTCCCTCTGCCCAGTGAATCTGAAGGACAGTCTGTGTGCTGGCTATAAGAAAAGAAAATGAAAGAGACGAGCACACTCTCAGCTGTAGTCATAGACATGAATAAAGCCACCTTTAACAATGCCATTTTTAAAACTAAACAACAGAGTTTAAAATGATGCCTGGACCAGTGTTTGCTCACACAATTGACTGCATCTATTCTACCATTAAAGTAGCTGTGAATTCACACTAAAAACTGAAGATGCCCATCAACGTGGAATACAGACTGGTTGACAACCTTGTACGGGATCTTAGGAGAATGGGCAGCAAAAACGTAATCAGGGAAGGTGATCAGCACTGAGGCCTGACCCCTGCTTCAGCCATGAACAAAGCAGCCTCAGAATATTAGCTGGCAAGGCAAGAAGGGAGGAATCTCTCTGGTCATGGTGGTCCTACTGGGTGGGCAGAGTATTGTTGTACCCTACCCAGCCCGACCCACATCTTACGCCATCTTTCTATGATGATATCATAAGCTGCCCCACCCCAGTCTTCCCTGTGTCAGCAAGTCACCATTGACATGGTGCAGAGTGAGTGCTGGAAGTCGTCCTTGAGTCCGCTCTTTCCTTAGCGTCATCCCATCTTCCACATCTACATCTAATTTACCCCAAAGGCTTATTTGCATCTGTCTTCAGAAATCTCTCTTAAAGGATGTGACTTTTCTTTATCATCACGGTTGACGTCCCTTCTCAAACTGTCCTGCTCTTCTTCCTTCATCTGGTTTGTCACAATTTGTCATTAAGGCAATCTCTGAAACTGGAAATTAATGGAAACAAATACATCTAAGTGTATGTTCCCTAACCACAAAAAGAGAAGAATTATTACAAGTGACTTTAAGATACAGTATTTTGATTTTAAAGGAATATCTGAGGACATATAGAGATTGAAAGAAATTTTGAACTTCACTCATTAGTGATATTGGTATTATTACATTGGGATTATTTTATAGTGATTTAATTTGTAGTTGTTTACATAAGTAAGGAATTGTAAGAAATCAAGGAATCAAAGTTTTTCTGATATGAGAAAAACTCAGTATAAAGCCAAATAAATGAGATTAAATCTTGTCATTAAATATAAAATGAAAATAGAAATATAAGCTTAAAATATTTTTAAATGTACGTGTCCCAGTTCTAGTCAGTGAAAAGGCATACAATCAATGATAACCTGAGACAAATGAGCATATCTAGATTATGGTCTCCAAATACCAATCCACTCTGAAAGAAACCAGTCCTGATTCCCTGAGAAGAGGGATGGCTGTTCCCAGGTCGAGGCAGAAAATATACAAATTACAGAAGTAAGCTTCCAAAGACTAATAGATTTGTATCAAGAGATGTAGAGACTCCCACTGGCCAAAGATGAGAAAATTTGGACATGAAAAAGGTAACAAGTGCAATTGTTGGAAACAGAATAAGGCCATATAAACCTATGAGGTCATTCATAATAAAATTATAAAAAGAGAAATAATTGATACTCCTGCACTAAGTCATTTTTCTAAGAAAGGTAATTAATAAGAAAGAATTAAACATATATCTATATTTTTTCTGGTATGTTCTATATTTTTTTGTAATCAAATAAACCTAGCTAATAAGAAAATTTTCCTTACAGAACTCCAGCCAACACACATGGGAAGAATTATATAATTAGAAAATCACAATTTTGCAACCTCAATGAAATAATAGCTCATGAATGGATGAAACCACAAGGTGAAAGGTTGCAGGGAAATAATACCAATGAGACATCAGGGAAAGCCTCAGTATCAGCGAGATCATGTCCTCTTGATCTGATGCAACCTAGACTCCCTAGTATCATCTATGGCCTATCCCTGAGGAAAGGGTAAAATCAAAATCTAATTACGTTTCAGTGGCTAACTTCCATTTACTGGAAACACAGCAGGTGAAGAATCAAGTTAAATGACTCATAAAGACACCAAGAGAAAACTGCAAATGTGTGATATTTAGTGAGACAGCTGACTCAGGTTTTTCAATAAAACAATGAGATGAAAATAATCTTAGTAAAAAGAAGAAGAAAAAGGGATCTATACTATATTAAGTGAAATTTAAAAAGAAACATAACCAAACACAATGTGTGAGCTTTATTTGGCTGCTAACTCAAACCAATTACGGCAATCAGGGTAATCTGAGTATGGACACATATTATATGTCATGAAAATATTATGACTTTTCTTACTTGTAATAACAACATTATGGTTAGGCCATACTTCTTGAAAAAAACTTCCGTTGTGTTTTAGAGATGTATATTCAAATTTTAGGGGTGAAGTAAAAAGAGAGTTATGAAGTATAGGGAAATATTGATAATGGTTAAATATGTAATGGATGCATAGGGACTTACTACAATATTCTCTCTAGTTTTGTATGTTTAAATTTTTCAGAAAAACAAAAGTAATGAATTTATAACCTGGTGAACTAAACAGTCTTAGCTAGTTGGCTAGTCACCTGAGACAAATATTTCTTATTAAAAGTGATGTATGTCTTCTTTGTGATGTCCAGCAATGGAATATAAAGACATTAGGACACCACTGCTTTAAAAAGACAGTCAAATAACAATCAAGAAAGGGAGATCTGGGAGAGAAGGGGAACCCAGAGAGTTGAACTCAGTATTCAGAGTAGTTCACTCCTCCCAGGAATTCATGAACACTGTTTTTCCAATGCTTACAGTAATGTCTAGAACATGTATAAGTGCTAAATAACCAAGACAATTTTCTAATGTTGTTGTTAGGTGCCGTCGAGGCAGTATCTGACTCATAGCGACCCTCATAGGGTTTTCAATGGCTGACTGTTTCGGGATTGCCTTGGGAGTGGATTGCCAGGCCCTTCTCCCATTTTTGCGGTGCTGGGAATTGAACTCGGGACCTCAGAGACTGCAGCGCAGTGCTCTACCAACTGAGCTAAATCCCAGCAGTTACAATTATTCTATTGTATTATACATATTTTTAGTTTCCTTTCATTTTCAATTTCTTTGTTCATTGATATATTCTCATACAATCTACAGAGATTTCTGAGGATTGGTATCTTACTGCAACTTGACATTGTTTTGGAGAATCATGAGCTGTATGATGTTGTTCTTAGGTGCCATTGAGCTGGGTCCAACTTGTAGCAACCCTATGTACAACAGAAGGAAACACTCTCCAAATATGTGCCAGGCACACAATCTTATTTATGTTTAAGCCCGTTGTTGCAGACACTGGGTCAATTCATCTAGTTGAAGGTTTTCCTTTTTTCATTGACCTGTCATTCTTCCAAACATGATGTTTTTCTCTGGGGATTGCTCCCTCCTGACAACATGTCCAACATAGGTAAGATGCAGTCTAGCCATCCTTGGTTCCAAGAAGCACTCTGGTTGCACTTCTTCTAGGACTATTCTCTTGGTTCTTTTGGTAGTCCATGGTATATCCAGTATTTGTTTCCAGCACCATAATTCAAAAGCATCAGTTCTTCTCCTGTCTCCTTTATTCAGTGTCCAGCTTTTACAACCATATGATGCGACTGAAAATACCATGGCATGAGTCAGGTGCACCTTCATCTTCAGTGTGATGTCTTTCCTTTTCAATACTTTAAAGAAGTCTTTTGCCACATCTTTGACCAATGCAGTGCATCTTTTTATTTCTTGACTGCTGCTTTGAGGGCTGTTGATTATAGGAACAAGTAAAGCAAAATCATGGACATCAGTCTTTTCTCGATTTATCATGAGGTTGCTTGCTGACCCATTTGTAAGGATTTTTGTTTTGTTGATATTGAGTCACAATCTATACTGAAGGCTGTGTTGTTTGGTCTTCATCAGAAAATGTTTCAAATGTTTCATCCTCTTTACTCCCAGCAAGCACAATTGTGTCATCTGCAGGTTATTAATGAGTCTTCCTCCTATCATAATGCCATGTCTTTCTTCACAAATCCAGCTTCTCAGATAATTTGCTCAGCATAGAAATTGAGGAGGTGTGGTGAAGGATATAGCCTTAATGCACACCTTTGCCAACGTTAAGACAAGCAGTGTTTCATTCTGTTTGAACGGCTGCCTCCTGGTCTATGTACAGATTCCTCATAAGTACAATTAGATACTCAGGTATTCCCATTCTTCACAGTGTTATTCATGATTTGTTATGATCCACACAGTCAATTGCTTTTGTATAGTCGATAAACATAAAGACAACTTTCTGTCCAGATGACGTTGGCAATAATGTCTCTGGTACCACACCCTCTCCTGAATCCAGCCTGATTTTCCAGCAGTTCCCTTTCTATGTACTGCTGCAGTTGTTTTTCAGTGATCTTTAGTAAAATTTTGCTGGCATGTGATATTAATGATATTGTTTGATAGTTTCTATATTCAATTGAATCCCTTTTCTTGGGAATAGGCACAAATATGGATCTCTTCCAGTTAGTTGGCCAGGTAGCTGTTTTCCAAATCTCTTCGCATAAACACCTTAGCACCTCCAGTGCTACCTTTGTTTGTTGAAACATGTCCATAGTATTCCATCAATTCCTGGAGCCTTGGGTTTTGCCAATTCCCTCAAGGCAGCTTCCACTTCATCCTTTAATACCATTGGCTCCTGATCATCTGCAAGCTCTTGAAATGGTTGGTTATCCACCAGTTCTTTTTGTATAATGACTCTGTGTATGCCTTCCACCCTCTTTTGATGTTTCCTGCATCTTTTAATATTTTCCCTGTTGAATCCTTCACTATTGCCACTCAAGGCTTGAATTTTTTTGTCAATTCCTTAAGATTGAGAAAACAGAGTGTTCTTCCTTGTTGGCTTTCTATCTCTAGCTCTTGCACAAGTCATTACAATATTTGATATTGTCTTCTCAAACTGCCCTTTGAAATCTTCTGTATAGTTCCTTAACTTCATCATTTTTTCCTTTTGCTTTAGCTGCTTGAAGTTCAAGGGCAAGTTTTAGAGTCTCCTTTTACATATAATTTGGTCTTTTCTCTTTTTCCTTTTTAATAACCTTTTGCTTTCCTCATGAATGATGTCTTTGATATCATGCCACACCTTGTCTGTCTTCTATCTTTAGTGTCTAATGCATTGTTCTTGAAATGGTATCTGAACTCAGGTGGGATATACTCAAGGTCATACCTTGGCTCTCATACACTTGTTCTAATTTTCTTCAGTTTCAGTTTGAACCTGCATATGAGCAGTTGATGGTCTGAATCCACAATCAGCATCTGGTCTCTTTCTGATATTTGATATTGAGCTTTTCCATCATCTCTTTCCACAAATGCAGTCAGTTTGGTTCCTGAATGTTCCATCTAGTGACTTCCAGGTGTACAGTCACCATTTGTGTTGGTGAAAAAATGTATTTGCAGTGAATGGATCATTGGTCTGACAAAATTCTATCATATGATCTCCAACATTGTTTCTGTCACCAAGGCCATATTTTTCAACTACTGAACCACCTTCTTTGTTTCTAATTTTTGCATTCCAGTCACCAGTAATTATCAGTACATCCTGATTGAATATGGAATCTATTTCAGAGTGCAGAAGCTGGTAAAAACCTTCCCTATCTTCATTTGTGGCCTTAGTTATTGGTGAGTAAATTTGAATAGGAGTCATATTACCTGGCCTTCCTTGTAAGTGTATGGATGTTATTCTATCACTGGCAGCATTGTGATTCATGACAGACCTTGAGATGTCTTTTTTAATGATGAATGCAACCCCATTTCTCTTTGTCATTCCCAGCATAGTAGACAATATGATTATCTGATTCAAAATGGCCCATACCAATCCATTTTAGCTCACTGATGCTGAGAATGTTGATGTATATGCTCTCCATTTCCCTTTTGATGATTTCTAATTTTTCTAGATTCATACTATGTACATTCCACACTCCGATTATTAATAGGTATTTACAGTTCATTTTGAGTCATGCCACATCAGCACATGGAGGTCCCTGAGGCTTTACTCCATTTCTGTCATTAAGGTAGACTTTGAGGAAGCAACTCTTCCCCAGTAGTCTTTTGAGTGCCTTCCAACCTGAGGTTCTCATTTTCTGGCACCATATCTGACAGTGCTTCTCTGCTATTCATAGGGCTTTCAATGGCTAATTGTTTTAGTAGTGGGCTTCCAGGTCCTCCTCTCTAGTCTGTCTTAGTCTGGAAGCTCATCTAAAACCTGTTCACCATGGATGACTCTGCTGGTATCTGTAATACTGGTACCATAGCTTTCAGCATCACGGCAAAATGGAAGCCCCCACTGTACAGCAAATTGACAAACATGAGGAATGCAATATATGTGGGGTTTCTAATATAAGAGCAGCAGTCTTCCTCAGGCTGTGTGGGTTATTTCGTCCTGTCCTGTCCATAGCTTCTTTATGGAATTGACTATCAATAAGAGACAGCTTCTAAATGACCATGACATCTGATAATCATTTCCACAGTGAATAATTATGCTCATAATGGGCATCTCTTGGTATAGACTGAAAATAATAGCTATTAAGCATTGGGGCCATATGATGGCCAATAGTTAAAACAATATTTCTTGCTTGGTTGGTTGCATTTTTTATTTTGTAAATGTCACCTATGTTAAAGTGAACTTGCTTTCCTAATAAGTTAGAACAATTCTACAACCACCTTTGAAGTTCCTTGTTTCAACATTTGCTATGTCCTCTTTAACAGAGAGAACGACCCCAGATTCACTGTCCATTCATGCTCCTTTGTAGTGCCAAATCAGAAAAAAGAACATCTATTCTCCAAAAGATTGAAGACGTGTCCTTAAGGCTATTGTGAACTTATCTGGGTAACCAAATTTGCTCCATCCATTCATCTAGATGAGTGTTAGTATTTACATAAAGGCAAGGAGGTGTGGTAGAGAGATGAGAAGGTGGTGTGAAAGGCTGTTTTGTTTCTTTCTCTGGTCCTTCACCTGTTCTAATCTGTGATCTGAAACAGTGCTGCAAATAGGTCTAATAGGTCATTGTTGACAGTGCCAAGTAACAATCTATCTGGAAGAATTACAAGGAGACAAAGAGCAGGTGGTTAATACAAAAGGAATCTCAGACAAATAGGAGGCCTAAGTCATTCCCTCCACACTGCATTTCATGATTTTCTTGTCCTGATATCAAATTAGATGTTGGAGCCTGAAAGCCTATTACTCTCAGGATGTCTTTCAGAGTATTTAACTCAATACTTGGGGTAGAAAATGATTCATTGTCATTCATTGTCATTCATTCTCTCTCTCTCTCTTGGAATTGGGAGGGAAGAAATGAGAGAGAAAATATGCAAAAGAGAGAGATAATTGTGTCTTTCAGGTAATTGCTTTCTTTATAGAAAAATTAATGTAACATAGAGACTTCAAAGAGCCAAGGGGCCCAGTGTTTAGCAGTAGATTTGTGCTTAGAATTTCAAGTCAGAAATTGCAAGGCAAGGTGACTCTGGGTCTATCCCAACTCCAAAGATATCATTTTGCAGGTACCTTATCTTTAGAGCTCTGTGATCTTCCATCTTAAATGGATCACCTGGGTCTTGACAGTGTGGACAAGTTATTTAACCACTTTAGGCCTCAGTTTTCACATTTGTATGATGAGAAGGTTGGATTAATTTCTCCTTAGGATCTTTGAGAAGTGCTGCTGTGGTGGCTACATGTATTAGGGCAGGTGACATGCTTTCAAAGCACACAAACTTTTGTTTAAACAGCATAAGAAAACTATGAATACTTTCATCTTACTAGGAGCAGATTGTCTATGCAGTTCTATTTCTGCATCAATAGTAAATGATAAATACTAATAAATTGGTTTGGGGTTTTCAATGAACTCTTATAATCTGGAACTGCTAATGAGATGCTTTAAAAATACTTCCCTTTGTGTGATTAAACAACTTCAGAAATTGTGACTTGAGAATATATATTTTTTGTTGTTAGGTGCCATCAAGTCAGTATCTGACTCATAACGACCTTCATAGGGTTTTCAATGGCTGACTGTTTCGGGAGTGCCTTGGGAGTGGATTGTCAGGTCCTTCTCCCATTTTGCGATGCTGGGAATCGAACTTGGGACCTCAGAGACTGCAGAGCAGCACTCTACCAACTGAGCTAAATCCCAGCCCTTGAGAATATATAGGAACTTATTTATAGCCCACAACAACAATTTATAGCTCAACTTTTGGTTGAGATTTGAGATGATTTTTTTTTCAACAAAACTCTCAAGTGACACAGAATGATTTATAACTTTATTTGGCTATTGTTTGCATATGCTACACAAAGTTGAAAAATTATTTAACTCATACCAAGTGTATTTGCAGTTATTTTTAAGATTCTCTCCCAAAACATTTTAAAGTCCTCATATAAAATCAAGATTTGACTTTTCCGAGAAGGAAAAGGTGAATGAGAGAGACTAAGTATTTGTCCTTACACTTAAAAGCTAGAAGTGGGTCTTAGGTTCTCCAGCTCTATCAAAGGGCTGCATTGGCAACAGATCTCCATTTGTCACTTGAGTTGCCCAGTCTCCAGAGATATTTCATACACTATGTCTCTCTGGCCAATAAAAATTGAGAGCACACTTTTTAAGCATTTTAGAGTGGAATAGAAACCAGACCATTACCAGGAGAAGGATAATTTCCCCATGGGTCCCTATCTTACCAGATTTTAGTTTTGTCAACTGACTTGAATTCAGGCTATAGAGGTAGAAATGACGTAGATAGAAGGCGCAGGTATCACACAGTGTAATACCTTAAATGATTCAAGGTCAAAGCCAAATTCCACATAAAGAATGAATCTAATAAGCTTACAACTGTCCCCAGAATTGTTCTTATTCAATTGAGTTTCGGATTTCAAAACAGTAAGATTTGACTATCCTAAAATATTATCCAGGCTGGGATTTAGCTCAGTGGGTAGAGCGCTGCTCTGCAGTCTCTGAGGTCCCCAGTTCCATTCCCAGCACCACAAAAATGGGAGAAGGATGAGGCAAGCCACTCTCAAGCCAATCCCGAAGCACTCAGCCGTTGAAAACCCTATGAGGGTCGCTATGAGTCAGACACGACTTGACAGGACCTAACAACAACAACAAAATATTATCCTCAGCACCCTCTACTCTCTGACTTCATTAAATCTTTCCTCAAACTCCTCCCTTTCTTCCCTTCCCTTCCCTTCCTTTCTTTCCCTTCCTTTGTCTTCCCTTTTTCTCTTTCTCTCTCTCCTTCCTTTCTTCCTTCCTTCCCTCCCTTTCTTCCTTCCTTTTTTTCTCTCTCTCTCTCATTCTTGCTCTTTCTCTTTGTCTCTTGCTCTTTCTCAGTCTTTCTTGCTCTCTTTACCTCCTTCCTTCCCTTCCTTCCTTCCTTCCTTCCTTCCTTCCTTCCTTCCTTCCTTCCTTCTAGTACTATCGGGGTTGAACCTAGGGCCTTGCACATACTTTGCAAGTACTCTACCATGGAGCTGCACCCACAGCTCTTTATTTATTTTATTTTGGGACAGCATCTCACTGTTGCATCGGCTGCTGTGGTTTAGAGCTCATGATTCTTCTGCCTCTGCCTACCAAGTCACTACAATTACAGGAGGACTCCACATGCTCTTCATTTTTTTGTTTCTGTCTCCAGCAGGGACCCTCTCCCAGCACTACTGATGTAACCACCTAAAGAATCCTTCTTCCCTTCAAGCATGACCCACTTCCAGTTCTACCTCTTTTGTTGTTGTTAGGTGCCCTTTTGGTGTTGTCAAGTATGACTTGTAGGGTATTCAACGGCTGTTTTCGGATTGCTTCAGGAGTCGATTGCTGTGTCCTTGTCTAGTTTATGTGGTGCTAGGGATCGAACCTGGGTCCTCAGAGAGTATGGAGCAGCACTCTACCAACTGAGCTAAACTCCAGCCCTTCCCACCTCTTAGACTCTCAGAAGTAGCACTTTAAGTCCTGCCAACCCTGCTGGCATTTACTATACAAATCTCTTTTCCTGTTGCCACTCCCTATATTAAAATTATACGTGTTCATGTTCTTCCTTCTGAACTGTAAACTTGAGGGCCAATGTGGTTGGTGTTGACTCTTGTATTCATTCTACAATAATTACACATATTAGATATTCCATAATTTTTAATGGAACTCACATGCATTTAGTCATTCTTGATATATAATTAATGATGTACCTGTACATGTCAACTATAGAAAAAAATAAAATGAAGTTTAATTGAAGAGAAAACAGTAAGGGTAGACACTTCAGAGATTATTACTGTTTGGGTATTTCTTTTTTGTGTTTGCACCAGGTTGCACAATTAACATTTCAATGCCCCAAACCTCAATTTCTAATAATAAATAATGTCTTTCCCAGTAGAGGAGGAAAGAAGAAAACAACCAACATTTAGGGAGGCAGGTACTATATTAGGTGACTTTTTAGGGTAAAGTGAAAACATTTGAGCCAAAATTATTTCACAAATCAATATAAAAAATAGGACAGAGAATATCTATTTGCCATTTAGCAGGATTTGCTCTTAACTTTATAAGCACTCCAGAAAATGTAAAAAGTGTTTTCTTTTAAACATTGAGTTGACAATGAAAATTGTGTATGCCTGAAGTATACAATATGAAGATTTTGTAGACATTTATTGTGCATAGTCAAATTAATTAATACCACCATTAGCACCCATTTTGTGTGTATCTGAGTGATTGTTGTTGTTAGGTATTGTTGAGTTGGTGTCTGACCCATAACTGCCCCATGTACAAGTGAAACAGTATTGTCAGTGCTTCTCGCTATTCACAGGGTTTTCAATGACTGATTTTTTGGGGGAGGGGGTGGGTTACCAGGCCTTTCTCCCAAGTCTGAGTGATTAGAACACTTAAAATCTCTCTCATCAAATTTCAAGTAAATAATACAATATTATTAATTCTAGTTATCATGCTGTACATTAGATCCCCAGACCTTTTTCACCTTTTAAAGTTTTTACCACTTGGCTAACATCATCCAGTTTCCCTTACCCCCTTTACCCTGGCAACCACCATTCCACTCTCTGCCTTTTAGAGTCAACATAGAAATAAGATGGCGCAGTATTTGTCTTTCACTTAGTATAATTGTCCTCCATGTTCATCCATATTTTCCCAAATGGAAGGACTTCCTTCTTTTATAAGTCTGGATAATATCGATTGTATAGATAAACCACATTTTCTTGATCTGTTCTTCCATTGACAGACATTTAGATTGCTTCCTTATCTTGACTATTGTGAATAATGCTGCAATGAACATGGGAGGGCAGAACTATCTTCAACATACTGATTTTATTTGCTTTGGATATAAACTCAGAGTGGGATTGCTGGGTCATATAGTAGTTCTATTTATAATTATTTGGGGAACTTCCATACTGTTTTCCGTAATGACTACCAGTTTACATTCTCACCAAAATTTGTAACTGGTGCTTAAAATAGGGGTTACTGTTCTGGTTTTTAAGGGTGGTTAATGTTACTTGGGGCTTGAGTTTGGCAGAGAATCACCAACATAGTGCTGGTGCTATGTTCCCTGAGGCTGATATAGCAATGTACCATGAGTTGGGTGGCTTAAACAATAGAAATTTATTGTTTGTAGTTCTAGAGAGTGGGAGTTCAAGATCAAAGTGTCAGCAGAGCTGGATCCTTCTGAGAGCTATGAGGGAAAAATCTGTCCATTCCTCTTCCCTCGCTTCTGGTGGTTCCTGGCAGCCTTTGGTGTTCCTTGACTTGTAGAGGCATCACCCTGATCTCTGCCTTCACGTTTATATGACCTTCTCCCTGTGTATGTTTCTGTTTCCGTATCCAGATTTCCCCTTTTATATGGATTCCAGTCGTATGGAACGAGGGCTCACTCTAATGACTTCACCTTAACTTTATTGTCTTCAAAGATTCCATATTAGTTGGCTTTCTTATTATTGTAGAATACCTGACATAAACGACTTAAAGGGAGGAATTATTATTTTGGCCTGTAGTTTTAGAGGGCTCAGTACAAAGTTGCTTGGCCCCACATGCTTGGGCAGAACATCACAGTGGCAGGAACACATGGCGAAGGAGCTTGTCTACCTCATGGCAGACAGGAAGCAGAGACAGGAGGGGCCAGGGACAAGATACCCCAAGGACCTGTCCCCGAAACTTAATTCCTCCAGCCGGGTCCCACCTCCTAAAGCTTACAGAACCACCCCAAATAGCAACCAAGTATTCAACACATGAGCCTGGGGTGGGGGTCATTTCATATTCAAATTATTGTTGTTGTTGTTGTTAGATGCCGTCGAGTCGGTATCCGACTCATAGCGACCCTCTGTACAACAGGGGAAACACTATTGTCAGTGCTTCTCTGCTGTTCATAGGGTTTTCAATGGCAGATTGATTTTTGGGAGGGGGTTGCCAGGTCCTTCTCCCAAGCCTACAGCTTCTGGTGTTCCCAGGAGGTCTCCCATCCAGGTACTAACCAGTCCTGACCCTGCTT
>VMDO01026899.1:0-26207 GCA_007922755.1 Pedetes capensis
ATTGGGAGGAAATTGGCAAAAACTCCCAAACTGGGAAAATGGCGTTTGAATATCTGGTTTGTAAGTTAGAAATCTAGGGAAAATGAAAGTAACTTGGTTGCATGTTTGTACAAAACCCTTCCTGATTGGACAATTGGACTGAAAGCTGATTGGCTCAGGCCATTCCATGGGCGAACTATATAAAGAGCTGCACTGCGGCGGCTCGACCTTCTTTTTTGGCACGGCCTTTCTGGCATCCCTTTCTGCGCCTTCTCGCCTGTTCATGCCCAGACCACAGATGAGGACGCGCCTCTCCCGCTACTCTCCCCCGAACCCTTGATGAGGGAAAAACGCTCTCCCATCGCAATCCTTGAATAGGAAAAGAACCTGCTCTCTGTCTGATCACCGAGGAAGCGGCAGCTGTCTCCTCCTGACCACTGAGACAACCAACACAGGTGTTTGTCCCTGGAAGGCAAAAGCGCCTGAGGCTTTTCCTTTTTCCCATCTCCTCCGGGGTCCCAAGGGCTGTGGGAGTCTGCGCCCCTCACCTGAGCGTCCTGAGTGAATTGTGTTTAGTATCTGTGTGCGCAGCAGCGCAGCCCATCCGAACCTTCAGGCTGGACCAGGAGGCGCGCGCCCCACATTTGATAGTATAGGTATTCAGTGTAGCTACCCCACAGATATTTCAATACACAATTATGACAATTATCAATGAAATGGTATAAAGGAAATCATTTTCCAAATTGAAAAACAAAACAAAACAAAAAAAAAAAAACAATCCTCTGCGCCCCTCACCTGAGGGTCCCGAGTGAATTGTGTTTAGTATCTGTGTGCGCGGCGGCGCAGCCCGTCCGAACCTTCAGGCTGGACCGGGAGGTGCATGCCCCACAACTAAAGAAGACGTGTTGAAGAGAGTTGTGCATAACACTTGTTTCTCAAAGGGGAACCTTGTGTGAAGTTGCCAGCCTTGGCCCATGCAGGGTTTCAGAGATACATACTTAGGTGTCTTTCCACGTACACGGGAAAAGCCCCGCGGCACAACATGGAAATCTGAACTCTCTGTTCAACTGCGCAGTCAGGAGCAAAGGCTGGCAGACAGAGAACTCCCCAGCCGGGGATGAACAAGCTTGCATGGCCTGCTGCTTGGCTGACGCAGGGTTTCCCTGAGAAGGTCATGCAGCACTTGTGCCCCATTGAGTGTAATAAGGATGAAGGGGATCTGCTTGGATAATGAAAACGAATGAAGGTGTCCGGAAGGGCTTTGGGGGGAAGGGTTAACTCTCATAGGTGAACACTATGTCAACTTGTCTGGCTTGGACAGCCTGGGGTTTCAGAGATACATCCTTATGCTCATTTCTCCAAAAGCAGGGACAAACCCATTGTGCGCAAAGACACAGCATCTCGTACTTCATGCACTGCGCATGCAGGAGAGAAGGCTTTCTGCCGGCAGACATTCTGCACAGAGTGGAGCAGGATTTCACCAGCTGTTGCACGCTCATCGCAGGGGTTCCCTGACCGGGTCCGTCCTCCCTTTTCCCATTCACCTCAATGGGGATAATGCCTAAAGTGAGTCTGACTGTCAAGCAAAAACTAAAGAAGTTGTGTTGAAGGGAGTTGTGCACAACACTTGTTTCTCAAAGGGGAACCTTGTGTGAAGTCGCCAGCCTTGGCCCAAGCAGGGTTTCAGATATACATACTTAGGTGTCTTTCCGAGTACACGGGAAAAGCCACCGGGTGCAACGTGGGAATCTGGGCTCTCTACTCCACCGCGCAGGATGAGCAAAGGCCGGCCAACCGAGAACTCCCCGGGTGAAGATGAGGAAGCTTGTATGGCCTGCTGCTTGGCCGATGCAGGTTTTCCCAGAGCTGGTCATGAAGCACTTGCGCCCCATTGAGTATAATAGGGATGAAGGGGATCTGCTTGGATAATGAAAATGAATGAAGGTGTGCGGAAGGGCTTGGTGGGTATGAGTTATCTCTCATGGGTGAACACGATGTCAGCTTGTCATCCTTGGACAGCACGGGGTTTCAGAGGTATATCCTTATTCTCATTTCATTAAAGGGGGAAAAACCCAGTGCACACAAAGCTGGAGCCTCTCATACTTCACGCACTGTGCTCGCAAGAGAGAAGGCCTTCTGCCGGCAGACTTCCTGCACAGAGTGGAGCAGGATTTCACCAGCAGTGGCATGCTCATCGCAGGGGTTCCCTGATCGTGTCCAGCCTCCCTTTTCCCCATTCACCTCAATGGGGATAATGCCTCAAGTGTGTCTGCGGGTAAAGTAAAAACTAAAGAAGACGTGTTGAAGTGAGTTGTGTGGAACACTTGTTTCTCAAAGTTGAACCTTGTGTGAATTGGCCAGCATTAACCCACTCAGGGTTTCAGAGATACATACTTAGGTGTCTTTTCCCGTACATGGGAATAGCCACCGGGCACAATGTGGGAAGCTGCCCTCTCTCCTCAACCGCGTAGGCAGGAGCAAAGCCTGGCTGACTGAGAACTCCCTGGACTGAGCTGAACAAGGTTACTCGACCTGAGGCTTGGCCAACACAGGCTTCCCCGGGAGAAGGTCATACATCTCGTTCCCCCTATGGAGAGTAGTGGGACTACATGGGACCTTCTTGTGTAATGAAAACTAGTGAAGGTGTGTGAAAGGGCTTTATGGGCAAGAGTTAACTCTCGTCGATGAACACTATCCCAAGCTGTCAGCCTTGGACAGCATGGGGTTTCAGGGATACATGCTTATGTAAGCCTATTTCGCCTAAAGCAGGTAAAAATACCAGTGTTGCCAAAGTTGGATGTTCTCGGACTTCATGCATGGCGCATGCAAGAGAGAAGGGTTTCTGTCTGAAGGACTTCCTGCACAGAGTGTAGCAGGATTTCACCGGCATTGGCTTGCTCAGCCTTGGTATACACTGAGCATGTCTGACCTACCTTTTCCCCATTTGCTTCAATAGGGGTAATGCCTACAGGAAATCTGACTGTAAAGGAAAAGCTAAAGAATATGGGTTGAAGGGAGTTATGAGGAACACTTGTTTCTCAAAGGGGAACATTGGGTGAGCTTGGCAGCCTTGGCCCATGCTGGGGTCAGAGATGCATACTCACGTGTCTTTCCCTGTACATGGGAAAAGCCATGGTGAGCAAAGAGGAGTGCTCCGCTCTAGCCTCAAATGCACAGGCAGAAGCAAAGGCCGGCAGACTGTGAACTCACTGGGCTGAGCTGGACAAGGTTTCACGACCAGATGCTTGGCCAATGCAGGCTTTCCAGGGAGGTGGTCACACATCTCATTCCCCCTACGTAGATTAGTGGGGCTACATGGGATCTGCTTGTATAATGAAAACTAATGAAGGTGTGTGGAAGGGCTGTATGGACAAGAGTTAACTCATGACGACGAACACTATCTCAGGCTGTCAGCCTGGGAAAGCACGGGGTTTCAGGGATACATGCTGACGTAATCCTATTTCCCCTAGTGCGGGTAAAAAACCACGTTGTGGGAAGCTGGATGTTCTCGGACTTCATGCACAGTGCATGCAGGAGAGAAGATCTTCTGCCTGAAGGGCTTCCTATGCAGAGTATAGCAGGATTTCACTGGCATTGGCATGCTCAGCCTAGGGATTCCCTGAGGATGTCTGACCTACCTTTTCCCCATTCGCTTCAATAGGGGAAACACATAAAGGGAATCTAAGTGTAAAGCAAAAGGTAAAGAAGATGGGTTGAAGGGAGTTATGAGGAACATTTGTTTCTCAAAGGGGAACATCGGGTAAGCTTGGCAGCCTTGGCCCACGTGGGATTTATGAGATGCATACTCACGGGTCTTTCCCAGTACATGGGAAAAGACTTTGTGGGTACAGAAGAGTGCTGTGCTCTAGCCTCAACTGCACAGGCAGGAGCAAAGGCCGGCAGACTGAGAACTCCCTTGGATGAGCTTAACAAGGTTGCATGACCTGATGCTTGGCCAAAGCAGGCTTTCCCGGGAGAAGGTCACACAGCACTTTCACCGTATGAAGTGTTGTCGGGCTACGTGGGATTTGCTTGTATAATGAAAACTAATGAAGGTGTGTGGAAGGGCTTTATGGGCAAGAGTTAACTCTCATCAACAAACACAATCTCAGACTGTAAGCCTTGGACAGCAGGGGGTTTCAGGGGTAGATGCTTACGTAAAACTATTTCGCCTAATGCAGGTAAAAAAGCCATCATGCCCAAAGCTGGATGTTTTCGGACTTCATGCACGGCACACCCAGGACAGAGGACTTTCTGCCTGAAGGACTTCCTGCAGAGTGTAGCAGGATTTCACTGGCATTCGCATCCTCAGCCTAGGGATTCACTCAGCTTGTCCCACCTACATTTTCCCCATTCTCTTCAATAGGGTAACACCTACAGGGAACCTTACTGTAAAGAAAGAGCTAAAGAAGATGGATCAAAGGGAGTTATGAGGAACACTTGTTTCTCAAAGTGGAGCATCATGTGAGCTTGGCAGCCTGGGCCCACGCTGGGTTTCAGAGATGCATAGTCACGTGTCTTTCACCATATGTGGGAAAAGCCATGGTGTGCAAAGAGGAGCGCTGTGCTCTAACCTCAATTGCACAGGCAGGAGCAAAGGCCGGCAGACTGAGAACTCCCTGGGCTGACCTGAAGAAGGTTTCCAACCTGATGCTTAGCCAATGCAGGCTTTCCCGGGAGAAGGTCACACATCACTTTCGACCTATGAAGTGTCGTGGGGCTACATGGGATCTACTTGTATAATGATAATTAATGAAGGTGTGTGGAAGGGCTTTATGGGCAAGAGTTAACTCTTGTCAATGAACACAATCTCAGGCTTTCAGCCTCAGACAGCACGAGGTTTCAGTGACACATGCTTATGTAAGCCTACTTCTCCTAAACCGGGTACAAAAACCACTGCGCGGTAAGCTGGATATTCTAGGACTACTTTGCCTAGCATGGGTAAAAAATCCACTGCGCGAAAAGCTGGATGTTCTTGGACTTCATGCACGACACATGCAGGAGAGAAGGCTTTCCACCTGAAGGACGTAATGCACGAAGTGTAGCAGCATCTCACCGACATTGGCATCCTCAGCCTAGGAATTCAATGAGTGTGTCCGACCTACCTTTTCCCCTTTAGCTTCAATAGGAGTAATGCCTACAGGGAATCTGACTGTAAATCAAAAGCTAAAGAACATGGCTTGAAGGGAGTTATGAGGAACACTTGTTTCTCAAAGGGGAACATCGGGTGAGCTTGGTAGCCTTGGCCCACGCTGGGTTTCAGAGATACATACCCAGGTGTCTTTCCCCGTAAGTGGGAACAGCCATGGTGCACAAAGAGGAGTGCTGAGCACTAGCCTCAACTGCGCAGGCAGGAGCAAAGGCCAGCAGACTGAGAACTCCCTGGGCTGAGCTGAACAAGTTTTTGAGACCTGATACTTGGCCAATGCAGGCTTCCCAGAAGGTCAGACAACTATTTCACCCTATAGAGTGTTGTGGGGCTACATGGGACCTGCTTGTATAATGAAAACTAATGAAGGTATGTCGAAGCACTTTATGGGCAAGAGTTAACTCTCGTCAACGAACACTATCTCAGGCTGTCAGCCTTGGTCAGCATGGGGTTTCCGGGATACCTGCTTATGTATGCCTATATCGCCTAGAGGGGGTAAAAAAACCACTGCACGTGAAGCTGGATGTGCTCGGACTTCATGCACGGAGCATGCAGAAGAGAAGGCTTTCAGCCTTAAGGACTTCCTGCACAGAGTGTAGCCGTAATTCACCAGCATTGGTGTGCTCAACCTAGGGATTAATTGAGTGTGTCCGACCGACCTTTTCCCCATTCACTTCAAAAGGGGTAACACCTACAGGGAATCTGACTATAAAGCAAAAGCTAAAGAAGATGGGTTGAAGGGTGTTATGAGGAACACTTGTTTCTCAAAGGGGAACATTGGTTGAGCTTGGCAGTCTTGGCCCACGCCTGGTTTCAGAGATGCATACTCAGGTGTCTTTCCCCATATGTGGGAAAAGCTATGGTGCCCAAAGAGGAGCGCTGCACTATAGCCTCAACTGCACAGGCAGGAGCAAGGCCAGCAGACTGAGAACTCCCTGGGATGAGCTGAACAAGGATTCACGACTTGATGCTTGTCCAATGCAGGCTTTCCCAGGAGAAGGTCACATATCACTTTCGCCCTATGGAGTGTATGTGGGGCTACATGGGACCTGCTTGTATAATGAAAACTAATGAAGGTGTGTGGAAGGGCTTTATGGGCAAGAGTTAACTCTCATCGATGAACACAATCTCAGGCTGTAAGCCTCAGACAGCACAGGGTTCAGGGATACCTGCCGATGTAAGCCTATTTCCCCTAGAGCGGGTAAAAAATCCACTGCACTCAAAGCTGGATGTTCTCGAACTTCATGCACGGTGAACGCAGGAGAGAAGACATTCTGCCTGAAGGACTTCCTGCACAGAGTGTAGCAGCATTTCACCCACATTGGCGTGCTCAGCCTAGGGATTCACTGAGCTTGTCCCACCTACCTTTTCCCCATTCTCTTCAATAGGGTAACACCTACAGGGAACATTACTGTAAAGAAATAGCTAAAGAAGATGGGTTGAAGGGAGTTAAGAGGAACACTTGTTTCTCAAATGGGAACATCGAGTGAGCTTGGCAGCCTTGGCCCACACCGGGTTTCAGAGATGCATACTCAGGTGTCTTTCCCCATAAGTGGGAAAAGCCATGGGGTGCAAAGAGGAGCGGTGTGCTCTAGCCTCAACTGCACAGGTAGGAGCAAAGGCCAGCATACTGAGAACTCTCTGGGCTGAGCTGAAGAACATTTCATGACCTGATGTTTGGCCAGTGCAGGCTTTCCCGGGAGAAGATCACACATCTCGTTCCCCCTATGGAGGTTAGTGGGGCTACATGGGTTCTGCATGTATAATGAAACATAATGAAGGTGTGTGGAAGGGCTTTATGGGCAAGAATTAACTCTCATTGATGAACAATATCTCAGGCTGTCAGCCTCGGACTGCACGGAGTTTTGGGGATACATGCTTACGTAAGCCTATATCTCCTAGAGTGTGTAAAAAAACCACTGTATTGAAAGCTGGATGTTCTCAGACTTCATGTACGGCACGTGCAGGAGAGAAGGCTTTCTGCCTGAAGGACTTCCTGTGCAGAGTGTAGCAGGATTTCACCGGCATTGGCGTGCTCAGCCTAGGGATTCACTGAGCTTGTCCCACCTACCTTTTCCCCATTCTCCTCAATAGGGTAACACCTACAGGGAACCTTACTGTAAAGAAATAGCTAAAGAAGATGAGTTGAAGAGAGTTATGAGGAACACTTGTTTCTCAAAGGGGAACATCAGTTGAGTTTGGCAGCCTTGGCCCACGCCGGGTTTCAGAGATGCATACTCAGGTGCCTTTTCCCGTACGTGGGAAAAGCCATGGTGTGCAAAGAGGAGTGGTGCGCTCTGGCCTCAACTGCGTAGGCAGGAGCAAAGGCCAGCAGACTGAGAACTCCCTGGGCTGAGCTGAACAAACTTACATGACCTGATGCTTGGCCAACGCAGCCTTTCCTGGGATAAGGTCACACATCTCGTACCCCCTATGGAGAGTAGAGGGGCTACATGGGATCTGCTTGTATAATGAAAATTAATGAAGGTGTTTGGAAGGGCTTTATGGGCAAGAGTTAACTCTCGTCAACAAACAATATCTCATGCTGTTAGCCTCCGAGAGCATGGGGTTTCAGGGACACATGCTTACATAAGCCTATTTAGCCTAAATCGGGTGAAAAAACCACTGTGCAGTAAGCTGGATGTTCTCAGACTTCATGCATGGGGCATGCAGGAGAGAAGGCTTTCTGTCTGAAGAGCTTCCTGCTCAGAGTGTAGCAGGATTTTACCGGCATTGGCGTGCTCACCCTAGAAATTCAATGAGCATGTCTGACTACCTTTTCCCCATTGGATTCAAAAGGGGAAATGCATAAAGGGAATCTGAATGTACAGCAAAAGCTAAAGAAGATGGGTTGAAGTGAGTTATGATGAACACTTGTTTCTCAAAGGGGAACATTGGTTGAGCTTGGCAGTCTTGGCCCACGCCTGGTTTCAGAGATGCATACTCAGGTGTCTTTCCCCATATGTGGGAAAAGCTATGGTGCCCAAAGAGGAGCGCTGCACTATAGCCTCAACTGCACAGGCAGGAGCAAGGCCAGCAGACTGAGAACTCCCTGGGATGAGCTGAACAAGGATTCACGACTTGATGCTTGTCCAATGCAGGCTTTCCCAGGAGAAGGTCACATATCACTTTCGCCCTATGGAGTGTATGTGGGGCTACATGGGACCTGCTTGTATAATGAAAACTAATGAAGGTGTGTGGAAGCACTTTATGGGCAAGAGTTAACTCTCATCAATGAACACTATCTCAGGCTGTCAGCCTCAGTCAGCATGGGGTTTCAGGGATACATGCTTATGTATGCCTATTTCACCTAGAGTGGGTAAAAAAACCACTGCAAGTGAAGCTGGATGTGCTCGGACTTCATGCACGGAGCACTCAGAAGAGAAGGATTTCTGCCTGAAGGACTTCCTGCACAGAGTGTAGCAGGATTTCACCGGCATTGGCGTGCTCAGCCTAGGGATTCACTGAGCGTGTCCGACCTTTTCCCCATTTGCTTCAAAAGGGGTAACACCTACAGGGAATCTGACTGTAAAGCAAAAGCTAAAGAAGATGGGTTGAAGGGAGATATGAGGAACACTTTTTTCTCAAAGGGGAACATCAGGTGAGCTTGGCAGCCTTGGCCCACGCCAGGTTTCAGAGATGCATACTCAGATGTCTTTCCCCGTACGTGGGAAAAGCCATGGTGCGCACAGAGGAGTGCTGAGCTTAGCCTCAACTGCGCAGGCAGGAGCAAAGGCCAGCAGACTGAGAACTCCCTCGGCTGAACTGAACTAGGTTACACGACCTGATGCTTGGCCAACGCTGGCTTCACCGGGAGAAGGTCACACACCTCGTTCCACCTATGGACAGTAGTGGGACTACATGGGATCTGCTTGTATAATGAAAACTTATGAAGGTGCATGGAAGTGCTTTATGGGGAAGAGTTAAGAGTCATCGACGAACACAACCTCAGGCTGTCAGCCTCTGACAACACGAGGTTTCAGGGATACATGCTTACATAACCCTATTTCACCTAACACGGGTAGAAAAACCACTGTATTGAAAGCTGGATGTTCTCAGACTTCATGCACGGTGCTCGCAGGAGAGAAGGCTGTCGGCCTGAAGGATATCCTGTACAGAGTGTAGCAGGATTTCACCGTCATTGGCATGCTCATCCTAGGGATTCACTGAGCGTGTTGGACCAACCTTTTCCCTATTCGCTTCAACAGAGGTAAAGACTACAGGGAACCTGAGTGTAAAGCAATAGCTAAAGAAGTTGGGTTGAAGGGAGGTATGAGGAACACTTGTTTCTCAAAGGGGAATATCGGGTGAGCTAGGCAGCATTGGCCCACGCCGGGTTTCAGACATTCATACTCAGGTGTCTTTCCCCGTATGTGGGAAAAGCCATGGTTCTCACAGAGGAGCGCTGAGCTCTAGCTTCAACTACACAGGCAGGAGCAAAGGCCGGCAGACTGAGAGCTCCCTGGGCTGAGCTGAACAAGATTTCAGGACCTGATGCTTGGCCATTGCAGGCTTTCCCAGGAGAAGGTCACACAACACTTTCGCCCTATGTAGTGTCATGGGGCTAAAAGGCACCTGCTTGTATAATGAAAACTAATGAAGGTCTGGGGAAGGGCTTTATGGGCAAGAGTTAACTCTCATTGAGGAACACTATCTCAGGCTGTCAGCCTCGGACAGCATGGGGTTTCAGGAATACATGCACACATAAGCCTATTTTGCCTAACGCAGGTAAAAAAACCTCTGCGCCCAAAGCTGGATGTTCTCGGACTTCATGCACTGCGCTCACAGGAGAGAAGTTTATCAGCCTGAAGGACTTACTGTGCAGACTGTAGCAGGAATTCACCGGCATTGTCGTGCTCAGCCTAGGGATTCAGTGATCATGTCGGGCCTACCTTTTCCCCATTTGCTTCAATAGTGGTAACGCCTACAGGGAATCTGAGTGTAAATCAAAAGCTAAAGAAGATGGGTTGAAGGGAGTTATGAGCGACATGTTTTTCTCAAAGGGGAACATCGGGTGAGCTTGGCAGCCTTGGCCCATGCCGGGTTTCAGAGATGCCTACCTAGGTGTCTTTCCCCATACGTGGGAAAAGCCATGGTGCAAAAAGAGGAGCGCTGCGCACTTGCCTCACCTGTGCAGGCAGGAGAAAAGGCCGGTGGACTGAGAATTCCCTGGAGTGAGGTGAACAAGCTTACAGGACCTGATGGTTGGACATTGCAGGCTTTCCCAGCAGAAGGTCACACATCTCCTTCCCCCTATGGAGAGTTGTGGGTCTACATGGGATCTGGTTGTATAATGAAAACTAATAAAGGTGTATGGAAGGGCTTTATGAGCAAGAGTTAAGTCTTGTTGATGAACACAATCTCCGGCTGTCAGCTTCAGACAGCACGGGGTTTCAGGGATACATGCTTACATAAGCCTATTTCACCTAACTCGGGTAAAATACCACTGTGCATAAAGCTGGATGTTCTCAGACTTCATGCACGGCACACGCAGGAGAGAAGGATTTTGTCTGAAGGACTTCCTGTGCAGACTGTAGCAGGAATTCACCGGCATTGTCATGCTCAGCCTAGGGATTCACTTAGTATGTCCGTCCTACCTTTTCCCCATTCGCTTCAATAGGGGTTATGCCTACAGGATATATTTGTGTAAAGCAGAAGCTAAAGAAGTTGTGTTGAAAGGAGTTTTGAGGAACACCTGTTTCTCAAAGGCAAATATCGGGTGAGCTTGGCAACCTTGGCCCACGGTGCGTTTCAGAGATGCATACTCAGGGGTCTTTCCTCATATGTGGGAAAGCCATGGTGGGCAAGAGGAGCACTGCGCTCTTGCCTCAACTGTGCAGGCAGGAGAAAATGCCAGCAGACTGAGAACTCCTTGGACTGAGCTGAACAAGTTTACAGGATTTGATGCTTGGCCAACGCAGGCTGTCCCAGGAGAAGGTCACACAACTCGTTCCCCTTTGGAGTGTAGTGGGGCTACACGGGATCTGCTGTATAATGAAAACTAATGAAGGCATGTGGAGGGGCTTTATGGGCAAGAGTTAACTCACCTCAAGGAACACTATCTCCGGCTGTCAGCCTCGGACAGCACGCGGTTTCCGGGCTACATGCTTACATAAGGCAATTTTGCCTAATGAGGTTAAAAAAGCCACTGTGCGCAAAGCTGGATGTTCTCGCCCTTCATGCACAGCATACGCAGGAGAGAAGGCTTTCTGCCTGAAGGTCTTCCTGTGCAGAGTGTAGCAGGAATTCACCAGCATTCGTGTGCTCATCCTTGGGATTCACTGAGTTTGTCCAACGTACCTTTTCCCCATTCTCTTCAATAGGGGAAATGCCTACAGTGAATCTGTGTGTAAAGCAGAAGCTAAAGAAGTTGGGTTGAAAGGAGTTATGAGGAACACCTGTTTCTCAAAGGGGAACATTGGGTGAGCTTGTCAGCCTTGCCCCACTCTGCATTTCAGAGATGCATACTCAGGTGTCTTTCCCCATATGTGGGAAAAGCCATGGTGCGCAAAGATGAGCACTGTGCTCTATCCTCAACTGCGCAGGTAGGAGCAAATGCCAGCAGAGTGAGAAGTCCCTGGGCTGAGCTGAACAAGGATTCACGACCGGATGCTTGTCCAATGCAGGCTTTCCCAGGAGAAGGTCACATATCACTTTCTCCCTATGGAGTGTATGTGGGACTACACGGCACCTGCTTGTATAATGAAAACTAATGAAGGTCTGTGGAAGGGCTTTATGGGCAAGAGTTACCTCTCATTGACAAACACTATCTCAGGCTGTCAGCCTTGGACAGCACGCGGTTTCAGGGATACATGCATACATAAGCCTATATCGCCTAACTCGGGTAAAAATCCACGCGTGTAAAGCTGGATGTTCTCAGACTTCATGCAATGCACACGCAGGAGAGAAGGTTTTTGCTTGAAGGACTTCCTGCACAGAGTGTAGCAGTATTTCACCAGCATTGGCGAGCTCAGCCTAGGGATTCACTGAGCATTTCTGACCTACATTTTCCCCATTCACTTCAATAGTGCTAAGGTCTATAGGCAACCTGACTGTAAAGCAAAAGCTAAAGAAGATGGGTTGAAGTGAGTTATGGGGAACACTTGTTTCTCAAGGGGAATACCAGGTGAGCCTTGTAGCCTTGGCCCATGCTGGGTTTCAGAGATACATACTCAGGTGTCTTTCCCCATATGTGGGAAAAGCCATGGTGCGCAAAGAGGAGCGCTGTGCTCTAGCCTCAACTGCGCAGGCAGGAGCAAAGGCCGGCAGACTGAGAACTCCCTGGGCTGAGCTGAACAAGTTTTCATGACCGGGTGCTTGGCCAATGCAGACTTTCCCAGGAGAAGCTCACACAACACTTTCACCCTATGGACTTTCCTGGGGCTACATGGGACCTGCTTGTAAAATGAAAACTAATGAAGGTTTGTGGAAGGGCTTTATGCACAAGAGTTAACTGTCGTCACCGAACACAATCTCAGGCTGTCAGTCTCGGACAGCATGGGGTTTCAGGCATACATGCTTACGGAAGCCTATTTCACCTAACGCTGTTACAAAAACCACTGCGCACAAAGCTGGATGTTCTCGGACTTCATGCACGGCGCACGCATGAGAGACTGCTTTCTGCCTGAAGTTCTTCCTGCACACAGTGTAGCAGGATTTCACTGGCATGGCGTGCTCAGCCTAGGGATTCACTGAGCGTGTCTGACCTACCTTATCCCCATTCCTTTCAAAGGGGTAATGCCTAGAGGGAACCTGAGTGTAAGGCAAAAGCTAAAGGAGATGGGTTGAAGGGAGTTATGAGGAAGACTTGATTCTCAAAGGGGAATATCGGGTGAGCTTGGTAGCCTTGGCCCACACCGGGCTTCAGAGATGCATACTCAGGTGTCTTTCTGTACGTGGGAAAAGCCATGGTGCACAAAGAGCTCTAGGCTACCTGCACAGGCAGGAGCAAAGGCCGGCCAACTGAGAACTCCCTGGACTGAGGTGAACAAGGTTTCATGACCTGATGCTTGGCCAACACAGGGTTTCCTAGGAGAAGGTCACACACCTTGTTCTCCCTATGGAGAGTAGTGAGGCTACATGGGATCTGTTTGTATAATGAAAACTAATGAAGGTGTGTGGAAGGGCTTTATGGGCAAGAGTTACCTGTCGTTGATGAACACAATCTCAGGCTGTCAGTCTTGGACAGCATGGGATTTCAGGAATACATGCCTACATAAGCCTATTTCGCCTAACGTGTTTAAAAGAACCACTGTGCACAAGGCTGGATGTTCTCGGAATTCATGCATGGTGCATGCAGGAGAGAAGGCTTTCTGCCTGAAGGACTTCCTGTGCAGAGTTTAGCAGGATATCACTGGCATGGGCGTGCTCAGCCTAGGGATTCAATGAGCATGTCCGACCTACCTTTTCCCAATTGTCTTCAATAGGGGTAACGACTACAGGGAATCTGACTGTAAAGCAAAAGCAAAAGATGATGGGTTTAAAGGAGTCATGAGGAACACTTGTTTCTCAAAGGGGAACATTGATTGAGCTTGGCAACCTTGACCCATGCCGGGTTTCAAGGATGCATACTCAGCGGTCTTTCCCTGTATGAGGGAAAAGCCATGGTGTGCACAGAGGAGTGCTGAGCTTATCCACACATGCACAGGCAGCAGCAAAGCCTGGCAGACTGAGAACTCCCTGGGCTGAGCTGAACAAGGTTACATGACCTGAAGCTTGGCCAACACAGGCTTCTCTGGGAGAACGTCACACATCTCCTTCCCCCAATGGAGAGTTGTTCGGCTACATGGGATCTGCTTGTATAAGGAAAACTAATGAAGGTGTGTGGAAGGGCTTTATGGGCAAGAGTTACCTCTCGTAGATGAACACAATCTCAGGCTTTCATCCTCGGACAGCACAGGCTTTCAGGAATACACACTTCTGTATGCCTATTTCACCTAAAGATGGAAAAGCCATTGTACACCAAGCTGAGTGTCACTGTACTTCATGCACTGCGATGCAGTTGAGAAGGCTTTCTGCCTGAAGACCCTCTGCACAATGTGTAGCAGGATTCCCGCAGCATTGGCACACTCATCACATGGATTAACTCAAATTGTCAGACATACCATTTCCCCATTCAGTTTAAGGGGATAAAGCGTAAAGCGAGTCTGTTTGTAAAGCAAAAACTAGAGAAGATATGTTGAACATATTTGTGAAGAACAACTGTTTCTCAAAGTGGAATGCTGTGTGAACTTTCTAGGCTTTGTCAACACAGGGTTTCAGAGATACATACTTAGCTTTCTTTCCCCACACAATGAAAAAGCCATTGTGTGCAAAGTGGAATGCTGTGCTATATCCATAACTGAGCCTCCAGGAGCAAAGGGCGGCACAATAACTCCCTGGGCTAAGAGGATCAAGGTTTCACCACTTGGTGCTTAGTTAACTCAGCATTTCCCGGAGAAGGTCACATAGCACTTTCACTGTATGGATTGTATTAAGGCTAAACGGCACCTGCTTATATAATGAAACCTAATGAATGTGTGTGTTAGGGCTTTGTGGGGAAGAGTTAACTCTCATAGTTGAACACTAGTGCACGTTGCCGGCCTTGGACAACACTGGGTTTCAGTGATACATACTTGTGATTTTTTCGCCTAAAGGGGGAAAAGCCATTGTACTCCAAGCTGAGTGTCACTGTACTTCATGCACTGCAATGCAGGAGAAAAGGTTTTTGCCTGAAGACTCACTGCACAGAGTGTAGCAGGATTTCCCCAGTATTGGCAGGCTCATCACACAGCTTCACTCACAGTGTCTGACACACCTTATCCCCATTTAGTTCAAAGGGGATAAAGCATAAAGTGAATCTGTTTGTAAAGCAAAAACTAGAGAAGATGTGTTGAAGGGAGTTGTGAGGAACACTTGTTCCCAAAGGGGAAGGCTGTGTGAATTTGCCAGGCTTTGTCAACACAGGGTTTCAGAGATACATACTTAAATTTCTTTCCCCTCACATGGGAAATGCCATTGTGTGCAAAGTGGAATGCTCCACTATATCCATAACTGCACCTGCAGGAGCAAAGGGAGGCACACTGAGAACTTCCTGGGCTGAGATGAACAAGGTTTCACCACTTAGTGCTTGGTCAACGAAGGGTTTCCCGGAGAAAGTCACATAGCACTTTCGCCGTATTGATTGTATTAAGGCTAAATGGCACCTGCTTTTATAATGAAACCTAATGAATGTGTGTATTAGGGCTCTGCGGGGAAGAGAAAACTCTCATAGTTCAACAATACTGCACGTTGCCATCCTTGGACAACACGGGGTTTCAGAGATACACACTTGTGCATTTTTCATCTAAAGCAGGAAAAGCCATCGTACGCCAACCTGAGAGTCAGTGTCCTTCATGCATTGCAGTGCAGGAGAGACAGATTTTTGCCTGCAGACTTTCTGTTCAGAGTGTAGTAGGATTTCTGCAGCATTGGGATGCTCATCACATGGATTAACTCAAAGTGTCTGACACAATTCTTCCCCATTCAGTTCAATGTGGATAAAGTCTAAAGTGAATCTGTTTGTAAATCAAAAACTAGAAAAGATCTGTTGAAGGGATTTGGGAGGAACATTTGATTCTCAAAGGGGAAGGGTGTGTGAACTTGCCAGGCTTTGTCAACACAGGGATTCAGAGATACATAATTAGCTTTCTTTACCCACACGGGAAAAGCCATTGTGTGCAAAGTGGAATGCTGCACTATATACACAACTGTGCCTGCAGTAGCAAAGGACAGCACACTGAGAACTCCCTGGGCTGAGATGATCAAGGTTTCACCACTTGGTGCTTGGTCAATGCAGCATTTCCTGAAGAAGGTCCCATAGCACTTTCCCAGTATTGATTGTATTAAGGCTACATGGCACCTGCTTATATAATGAAACCTAATGAACGTGTGTGTTATTTCTTTGCTGGGGAGAGTTAACTCTCATATTGAACACTGCTGCACATTGCCAGCCTTGGACAACAAGGGGTTTCAGAGCTACATACTTGCAATTTTTTTGCCTAAAGTGTGAAAAGCCATTGTATGCCAAGCTGTGAGTCGCTGTACTTCAGGCACTGCAATGCAGGAGAGAAGGCTTTCTGCCTGAAGACTCTCTGCACCGAGTATAGCAGGATTTCCCCAGCATGGGACGCTCATGACTGGGAATCACTCAAAGTGTCTGACACACCTTTTCCCATTCAGTTCAAAAGGGGTAAATCATAAAGCGAGTCTGTGTGTAAAGCAAAAACTAGAGAAGATGTGTTGAAGGGACTTGTGAGGAACACTTGATAGTCCAAGGGGAAGGGTGTGTGAACTTGCCAGGCTTTGTCAACCCAGGGTTTCAGAGATACATAATTAGCTTTCTTTCCCTGCACAGAGGAAAAGCCATTGTGTGCAAAGTGGAATGCTGCACTACATCCATAACTGCGCCTGCAGGAGCAAAAGCCAGCACACTGAGAACTCCCTGGGCAGAGATGAACAAGATTTCACCACATGGTGCTTGGTGAACGCAGCATTTCCCGGAGATGGTCCCATAGCACTTTCCCAGTATTGATTGTATTAAGGATAAATGGCACCTGCTTATATAATGAAACCTAATGAGCGTGTGTGCTAAGGCTTTGTGGGGAAGATTTACCTCTCATAGTTGACTGCTATTGCACATTGCCAGCCTTGGAGAACACAGGGTTTCAGAGAAACATACTTGTGCTTTTTTTCACCTAAAGCGGGAAAAGCCATGGTACGCCAAGCTGGGAGTCACTGTCCTTCATGCACTGCAATGCAGGGGTGAAGGCTTTCTGCCTGAAGACATTCTGCACAGAGTGTAGCAGGATTTCCGCCACATTGGCCCGCTCATCACAGGAATTCTCTCAAAGTGACTCACACACCTCTTCCCCATTCAGTTCAATGGGGTTAAAGTGTAAAGCGAGTCTGTTTGTAAAGCAAAAACTAGAGAAGATATATTGAAGGGACTTGTGAGGAACACTTGTGAATCAAAGGGGAAGGCTGTGTGAACTTGCCAGGCTTTGTCAACACAGGGTTTCAGAGATTCATTCTTAGCTATCTTTCCCCGCACAATGGAAAAGACATTGTGCGCAATGAGCAATGCTGTGCCATATTCATAACTGTGCATGCATGAGCAAAGTCCGGGACACTGAGAACTCCCTGGGCTGAGATGAACAAGGTTTCACCACTTGGTACTTGGTCAATGCAGCATTTCCCTGAGAAGTTCCCAAAGCACTTTTGTGGGATCGATTGTATTAAGGCTAAATGGCACCTGCTTATATAATGAAACATCATGATCATGTGTGTTAATGCCTTGACAGGATGAGTTAACTCTCCTAGTTGAATACTACTGCACATTGCCAGCCTTGGACAACACGGGGTTTCAGAGATACATACTTGTGCTCTATTTTGCCTAAAGCAGGAAAAGCCATTGCACACCAAGCTGTGATTCGCTGTCCTTCACGCACTGCAATGCAGGGGAGAAGGCTTTCTACCTGAAGTCTTTCTGCACAGAGTGTAGCAGGATTTCTGCTGCATTGTCCCGCTAATCACAGGAATACACTCAAAGTGTCTGACACACATTTTCCCCATTCAGTTCAATGGGGATAAGGCATAAAGTGAGTCCGTTTGTAAAGCAAATACAAGAGAAGCTATGTTGAAGGGACTTGTGAGGAACACTTGTTTCTCAAAGGGCAAGGCTGTGTGAAACTTGCCAGGCTTTGTCAAAGCAGGGTACAGAGATAAATATTTGCTTTCTTTCCCCGCAGATGGGAAAAGCAATTGTGTGCAAAGTGGAATGCTGCGCTTTATCCGTAACTGCGCCTGCAGGAGCAAGGCCAGCACACTGAAATCTCCCTGGCTTAGATGAACAAGGTTTCACCACTTGGTGCTTTGTCAACAAAGCGTTTCCCGGAAAAGGTCCCATAGCACTTTCGCCATATTGATTTTATTAACACTAAATGGCACCTGCTTACATAATGAAAACTAATGAACGTGTATCTTAGGGCTTTGTTGGGAAGAGTTAAGTCTCGGAGCTGAACACTATTGCACGTTGCCAGCCAACACGGGGTTTCAGAGATACATACTTGTGCTTTTTTTCGCCTAAAGTGGGAAAAGCCAATGGAAGCCATGTTGGGAGTCGATGTCCTCCAAGCACCGCAATGCAGGGGTAAAGGCTTTCTGTCTGAAGACTTTCTGCACAGAGTGTAGCAGGATTTCCACTGCATTGGCCCGCTCATCACAGGTATTCACTCAAAGTGTCTGACACACCTTTTCCCCTTTCATTTCAATGGGGATAAAGCATAAAGTGAGTCTGTTTGTAAAGCAAAAGCTAGAGAAGATGTGTTGAAGGGACTTGTGAGGAACACTTGTGAATCAAAGGGGAAGGCTGTGTGAACTTGCCAGGCTTTGTCAACACAGGGTTTCAGTGACACATAATTAGGTTTCTTTCCTGCAAAAGGGAAAAGCCATTGTGCGCAAAATGGAGTGCTGCAGTGTATCCATAACTGCGCCTGCAGGAGCAAAGTCTGGTGCACTGAGAACTCCCTGGGCTGTGATGAACAAGGATTCACCACTTGGTGCTTGGTCAATGCAGCGTTCCCGGAGAAGTTCCCATAGCACTTTCCCAGTATTGATTGTATTAAGGCTAAATGGCACCTGCTTATATAATGAAACCTAATTAACGTGTATGTTAGGGCTTTGTTGTGAAGAGTTAACTCTTGTAGTTGAACAATACTGCACGTTGTCAGTCTAGGACAACACGGGGTTTCAGAGATACATACTTGTGTTTTTTATGCCTAAAGCAGAAAGCCATTGTATGCCAAGCTGGGAGTGGCTATCCTCCAAGCACTGCAATGCAGGGGTGAAGGCTTTCGGCCTGAAGACTTTCTGCACAGAGTGTAGCAAGATTTCTGCCGTATTGGCCAGCACATCACAGGGATTCACTCAAAGTGTCTGACACACCTTTTCCCCATTCAGTTCAAAGGGGATAAAGCATAAAGCTAGTCTGTTTGTAAAGCAAAAGCTAGAGAAGATGTGTTGAAGGGACTTGTGAGGAACACTTGTTATTCAAAGGGGAAGGCTGTGTGAACTTGCCAGGCTTGTCAACACAGGGTTTCAGAGATACATACTTAGGTTTCTTTCCCCGCACATGGGAAAAGCCATTGTGTGCTAAGTTTAATGCTGCACTATATCCACAACTGCACCTACAGGAGCAAAGGACGGCACACTGAGAACTCCCTGGGCTGAGATGAACAAGGTTTCACCACTTGGTGCTTGGTCAACCCAGCGTTTCCCGGAAAAGGTCCCATAGCACTTTCCCAGTATTGATTGTATTAAGGCTAAATGGCACCTGCTTATATAATGAAACCTAATGAGCGCATGTGTTAAGGCTTTGCGGGGAAGAGTTACCTCTCATAGTTGAGCACTACTGCACATTGCCAGCCTTGGACAACACAGGGTTTCAGAGATAAATACTTGTGCTTTTTATCGCCTAACGCAGGAAAAGCCATTGTACGACAAGCTGTGAGTCGCTGTCCTTCATACACTGCAATGCATGGGAGAAGGCTTTCTGCCTGAAGACTTTCTGCACAGAGTGTAGGAGGATTTCTGCCGTATTGGCCCACTAATCACAGGGATCCACTCAAAGTGTCTGACCCAACTTTTCCCCATCAGTTCAATGGGGCTAAAGAGTAAATTGAGTCTGTTTGTAAAGCAAATACTAGAGAAGCTATGTGAAGGGACTTGTGAGGAACACTTGTTTCTCAAAGCGGAAGGCTGTGTGAAACTTGCCAGGCTTTGTCAACGCAGGGTTTCAGAGATACATACTTAGCTTTCTTTCCCCACAGATGGGAAAAGCCATTGTGAGCGAAGTGGAATGCTGCGCTATATCCATAAATGAGCCTCCAGGAGCAAAGGCCGGCACACTGAGAACTCCCTGGGCTGAGATGAACAAGGTTTCACCACTTGGTGCTTGGTCAGCGCAGCGTTTCCTAGAGAAGGTCCCATAGCACTTTCGCCATATTGATTGTATTAATGCTAAATGGCACCAGCTTATATAATGAAACGTAGTGAACGTGTATGTTAGGGCTTTGTTGAAAAGAGTTAACTCTCATAGTTGAACACTACTGCACGTTGCAAGCCTTGGACAACACGGGGTTTCAGAGAAACATACTTGTATTTTTTTCGCCTAAAGCGGGAAAAGCCATTGCACGCCAAGCTGTGACTCGATGTCCTTCATGCACTGCAATGCACGGGAGAAGGCCTTCTGCCTGAAGACTCTCTGCACAGACTGTAGCAGGATTTCCTCCGCATTGGCCCGCTCATCACAGGGATTCACTCAAAGTTTTTGACACACCTCTTCCCCATTCAGTTCAATGGTTATAAAGAATAAAGTGAGTCTGTTTGTAAAGCAAAAACTAGAGTATATGTGTTGAAGGGACTTGGGAGGAACACTTGTTAATCCAAGGGAAGGCAGTGTGAACTTGCCAGGCTTTGTCAACACAGGGTTTCAGAGATACATACTTAGCATTCTTTCCTCGCACATGGGAAAAGCCATTGTGTGCAAAGTGGAATCTTGTGCTATATCCATAACTGCGCCTGCAGGAGCAAAGGATGGCGCACTGAGAACTCCCTGGGCTGAGATGAACAAGGATTCACCAATTGGTGTTTGGTCAAAGCAGCATTTCCCGGAGAAGATCCCATAGCACTTTCACCATATTGATTGTATTAAGGCTAAATGTCACCTGTTTATATAATGAAACATAATAAATGTGTATGTTAGGGCTTCGTTGGTAAGAGTTGACTCTCGTAGGTGAGCACTACTGCACGTTGCCAGCCTTGGACAACACGGGCTTTCAGAGATACATACTTGTGCTTTTTTTCACCTAAATCGGGAAAAGCCATTGTACACCAAGCTGTGAGTCGCTGTCCTTCATGCACTGCAATGCAGGGAAGAAGGCTTTCTGCCTGAAGACTTTCTGCACAGACTGTAGCAGGATTTCTGCCGCATTTTCCCGCTCATAACATGGATTCACTCAAAGTGTTTCACACACCTCTTCCCCAGTCAGTTCAATGGGGATAAAGCGTAAAATGAGTCTGTTTGTAAAGCAAAAACTAGAGAGGATGTGTTGAAGGGACTTGTGAGGAACCCTTGTGAATCAAAGGGGAAGGCTCTGTGAACTTGCCAGCCTATGTCAACACTGGGTTTCAGAGATACATACTTAGATTTCTTTTCCCACACATGAGAAAAGCCACTGTGCAAAAAGTGGAATGCTGCGCTATATCCATAACTGTTCCTGCAGGAGCAAAGTCAGGCACACTGAGTACTCCCTAGGCTCAGATGAACAAGGTTTCACCACTTGGTGCTTGGTCAGTGCAGCGTTTCCCAGGGAAGGTCCCATAGCACTTTCCCAGTATTGAATGCATTAAGACTAAATGACTCCCGCTTATATAATGAAACCTAATGAATGTGTGTGTTAGCGCTTTGTGGGGATGATTTAACTCCCGTAGTTGAAAATTAGTGCACGTTGCCAGCCTTGGACAACACGGGGTTTCAGAGATACATACTTGTGCTTTTATTCGTCTAAAGAGGGAAAAGCCATTGTATGCCAAGCAGTGAGTCACTGTCCTTCCTGCACTGCAATGCAGGGGTGAAGGCTTTCTGCCTGAAGACTTTCTGCACAGAGTGTAGGAGGATTTGTGCCTTATTGGCGCACTCATTACAGGGATTCTCTCAAAGTTTCTGACACACCTTTTCCCCATTCAGTTCAATGGGGATAATGAATAAAGCGTGTCTGTTTGTAAAGCAAAAACTAGAGAAGATGTGTTGAAGGCACTTGTGAAGAACACTTGTTTCTCAAAGGGCAAGGAGTTGTGAACTTGCCAGGCTTTGACAACACAGGGTTTCAGTGATACATAATTAGCTTTCTCTCCTGCACATGGGAAAAGTCATTGTCTCCAAAGTGGGGTGTTGCAGTATATCCATACCTGCACCTGCAGGGCAAAGGCTGGGACACTGAGAACTCCCTGGGCTGAGATGAACAAGGATTCAACACTTGGTGCTTGGTCAACGCAGCATTTCCCGGAGAAGGTCCCATAGCACTTTCGCCATATTGATTGTACTAACGCTAAATGGCACCTGCTTATATAATGAAATCTAATGAATGTGTATGTTAGGGCTTTGTTGGGAAGAGTTAAGTCTCGGAGCTGAACACTACTGCACGTTGCCAGCCTTGGACAATACAGGGTTTCAGAGATACATACTTGTGCTTTTTTCCCGCCTAAAGTGGGAAAAGCCATTGTACGCCAAGCTGGGAGTCTCTGCCCTTCAAGCACTGCAATGCAGGGGTGAAGGCTTACTGCCTGAAGACTTTCTGCACAGAGAGTAGGAGGATTTCCGACGCACTGGCCCCCTAATCACAGTGATTCAGTCAATGTTTCTGACACACCGTTTCCCTTTAGTTCAATGGGGATAAATTTAGTTAGGTTACATAATGAAACCTAATGAACTTATATATTAGGGCTTTCTTGGGAAGAGTTACCTCTCGTAGCTGAACACTACTGCACATTCCCAACCTTGGACAACACGGGGTTTCGGAGATATATCCTTTTGCTTTTTTTCACCTAAAGCGGGAAAAGCCATTGTACGCCAAGATGGGAGTGGCTGCCCTCCAAGCACTGCAATGCAGGGTTGAAGGTTTTCTTCCTGAAGACTTTCTGTACAGAGTGTAGCAGGATTTCTGCCGCACAGGCCCGCTCATCTCAGGGATTCACTCAAATTGTCTGACACACATTTTCCCCTTCAGTTCAAAGGGGATAAAGCTAATTATGTTACAAAATGAAACCTAATGAACTTGTATGTTAGGGCTTTCTAGGGAAGAGTTACCTCTCATAGCTGAATAATACTGCACGTTCCCAACCTTGGACAACATGGTGTTTCAGAGATAAATACTTGTGCTTTTTTTCGCCTACAGCGGGAAAAGCCATTGTAGGCCAAGCTGGGAGTCGCTGTCCTACAAGCACTGCAATGCTGGGGTGAAGGCTTTCTGCCTGATGACTTTCTGCAAAGAGTGTAGTAGGATTTCTGCCACACTGGCCCGCTCATCACAGGGATTCATACAAAGTGTCTGACACACCTTTCTCCATTCAGTTCAAAGGGGAAAAAGCTAATTAGGTTACAGAATGAAACCTTATGAACTTGTACGTTAGGGCTTTCTTGGGATCAGTTACCACTCGTAGCGAACACTACTGCACCTTCCCAACGTTGGACAACACAGGGTTTCAGATATATATCCTTTGGCCTTTTTTCACCTAAAGTGGGAAAAGCCATTGTATGCCAAGCTGGGAGTGGCTGCCCTCCAAGCAATGCAATGCTGGGGTGAAGGCTTTCTGCCTGAAGACATCCTGCACAGAGTGTAGAGGATTAATGACACACTGGCCCACTCAACACAGGGATTCACTCAAAGTGTCTGACACAGTTTTTCCCTGTTCAGTTCAAAGGGGATAAAGATAATTATGTTACATAATGAAACTTAATGAACTTGAATGTGAGGGCTTTCTGGGGAAGAGTTACCTATCGTAGCTGAAAACTACTGCACGTTCTCATCCTTGGATAACACGGGGTTTCAGGGATACATACTTGTGCTTTTTTTGGCACAATGCCGGAAAAACATTATGTGCCATGCAGGGAGTGGCTGCCCTCCAAGCACTGCAATGCAGGGCTGAAGATTTTCTTCCTGAAGAGTTTCTGCCCGGAGTGTAGCAGGATGTCTGCCACAGTGGCACACTAATCACAGGGAATCACTGAAAGTGCCTACACATTTTTCCCCGTTCAGTTCAAAGGGGATAAAACTAATTATGATACATAATGAAAACTATTGAACTTGAACGTTAGGGCTTTCTGGGGCAGAGTTACCTATTGTAAGTGAACACGACTGCACGTTCTCATCCTTGGACAAAACGGGGTTTCAGGGATACATACTTTTCCTTTTTTTCGCCTAATGCGGGAATAGCCATTGTGCGCCAAGCAGGGAGTGGCTGCCCTCCAAGCACTGCAATGCAGGGTTGAAGGTTTGCTTCCTGAAGACGTTCTGCACGGAGTGTAGCAGGATTTCTGCCACACTGGCCCGCTTATCACAGGGAATCACTGAAAGTGTCTACAAAGTTTTTCCCCGTTCAGTTCAAAGGGGATAAAGCTAACAATGTTACATAATGAAACCTACTGAACTTGAATGTTAGGACATTCTGGGTAAGAGTTACCTATCATAGCTGAACACGACTGCACGTTCCCATCCTTGGACAACACGGGGTTTCAGGGATACATACTTTTCCTTTTTTTCGCCTAATGCGAGATAAGCCATTGTGCGCCAAGCAGGGAGTGGCTGCCCTCCAAGCACGGCAATACAAGGTTGAAGGTTTTCTTCCTGAAGACGTTCTGCACGGAGTGTAGCAGGATGTCTGCCGCAGTTGCACACTAATCACAGGGAATCACTGAAAGTGCCTACACATTTTTCCCCATTCAGTTCAAAGGGGATAAAACTAATTATGTTACATAATGAAAACTAATGAACTTGAACGTTAGGGCTTTCTGGGGAAGATTTACCTATCGTAGCTGAACACGACTGCACGTTCTCATCCTTGGACAACACGGGGTTTCATGGATACATACTTGTGCTTTTTTTCACGCAATGCCGCAAAAGACATTGTGCGCCATGCAGGGAGTGGCTGCCCTCCAAGCACTGAAATGCAGGGTTGGAGATTTTCTTCCTGAAGAGGTTCTGCCCGGAGTGTAGCAGGATGTCTGCCACAGTGGCACACTAATCACAGGGAATCACTGAAATTGCCTCTACATTTTTCCCCGTTCATTTCAAAGGGGATAAAGGTAATTATGTTACATAATGAAACCTAATGAACTTGAATGTTAGGGCTTTCTGCTGTAGAGTTACCTATCCTAGCTGAACACTACTGCATGTTCTCATCGTTGGATAACACGAGGTTTCAGGGAACATACTTGTCGTTTTTTTCACGCAATGCGGGAAAAGACATTGTGCGCAATGCAGGGAGTGGCTGCCCTCCAAGCACTGCAATGCAGGGTTGAAGGTTTTCTTCCAGTAGGGGTTCTGCCCGGAGTGTAGGAAGATGTCTGCCGCACTGGCACACTAATCACAGGGAATCACTGAAAGAGCCTTACATTTTTCCCCGTTCAGTTCAAAGGGGATAAAGCTAATTATGTTACATAATGAAACCTAATGAACTTGAATGTTAGGGCTTTCTGGGGCAGAGTTACCTATCGTAGCTGAACACGACTGCACGTTCTCATCCTTGGACAACACGGGGTTTCAGGGATACATACTTTTCCTTTTTTTCGCCTAATGCGGGAAAAGCCATTGAGGGTCAAGCAGGGAGTGGCTGCCCTCCAAGCAGTGCAATGCAGGGTTGAAGGTTTTCTTCCTGAAGAGGTTCTGCACCGAGTAAAGCAGGATTTATGCAGCACTGGCCAGCTAATCAAGGGATTCCCTCATAGTGTTTAGAAAGTTTTTCCCCATCCATTTCAAAGGGGAGAAAGCTAATTGTTACATAATGAAATCTAATGAACTTGAATGTGAGGGCTTTCTGGGGAAGAGGTACCTATCGTAGCTGAACACTACTGCACGTTCTCATCCTTGGATAACACGGGGTTTCAGGGATACATACTTGTCGTTTTTTTCACGCAATGCGGGAAAAGACATTGTGCGCAATGCAGGGAGTGGCTGCCCTCCAAGCACTGCAATGCAGCGTTGAAGGTTTTCTTCCTGAAGTGGTTCTGCCCGGAGTGTAGCAGGATGTCTGCCACAGTGGCACACTAATCACAGGGAATCACTGAACCTGCCTACACATTGTTCCCCGTCAGTTAAAAGGGGATAAAACTAATTATGTTACATAATGAAACCTAATGAACTTGAATGTTAGGGCTTTCTGGGGAAAGTTACCTATTGTAGCTGAACACGACTGCACGTTCGCATCGTTGCACAACACGGGGTTTCAGGGATACATACTTTTCCTTTTTTTCGCCTAATGCGGGAATAGCCATTGTGCGCCAAGC
>VMDO01026900.1:0-25921 GCA_007922755.1 Pedetes capensis
CTCTCGCAGGTGGGATTGTTGTTGTTGTTGTTAGGTGCCGTCGAGTCGGTATCCGACTCATAGCAACCCTCTGTACAACAGGGTAAACACTATTGTCAGTGCTTCTCTGCTGTGCGTAGGGTTTTCAATGGCAGATTGATTTTTGGGAGGGGGTTGCCAGGTCCTTCTCCCAGCAGGTGGGATGGTGGGCTTATTCTCAGAACCAAGTGGCAGTTTATGAAGGCTTGGCAGGAATCCTGGACAGATGCATGGCTTTGGGGCCAGGCGGGGAGGCCAGAGGCTGAGAGCAGGGTCAAACACAATTTGTGGCAGGGGAGGCCAGCATTCAGGATCAGCCTCCTGCCCTGGGCCACAGACCAGGCCAATACAGAATGAAGATGCTCCTGCCACGTGCCACCAGCCTCGTGGAACTCTGGAATGGGCCAGGCCTCCAAAGAACACAACACCCCGGCAGCCCACAGAGGGGAACGGTTTGCCTGAGCTGGGCGCTAAGGGTGTCCCTGTGCATCCGCTCCATGTGGAAAGCAACTCTGAAGCGACCCTTCCATTTCGCTCTCCGTTCCTGCTTTCTGCAGCGCTTTGGTTGATGAAATCAACCGCCTCTGCTTGGCTCATTGGGGCTCTCATTATTTTATAGGATGAGGTGCTGCCCAATTTTAGAACGACAAATAAAAGCCAGTTAAGATCTTAATTCCCCACTCCCAGTACTCGGGGGTTGAACCCAGGGCCTTGCACTTGCTAGGCAAGTGCTCTACCCCTGAGCTGCGCCCCCAGCCCCTTTTTTATTTTTTGAGAGAGAGTCTTGCTAAGTTACACAGGCTGCTTTTGGCCTGGAACTTGCCATCCTCCTGCCTCAGCCTCCTGAGCTGCTGGGATTCCAGGCCGTGCCATGGCGCCTGGCTTGGTTTAGATTTTACGTCTGTTGTAATGTTGTCACCTGAGAGCACTGAGGGGAAGAGGCAGGGCGGCCTGGGCAATGAGAGGCAGGGGTGTGAGGAGGACTCTGCTCAGGGTTGACCGAGCCCCTGGGCCCGCTGCCCGCAGCTTCGCCTGTGCTTTGGCCCGCTGGCTCTAGGCTCTTCGGGCAGCAAGGCATCTCAGGACATCACCCCTCTGGCCTCCCTCCCTGGCCACCTATTCAGACAGGCCTTGGTTGAGTCTGAACCAACACAGCTTCGGCCAGCAAATCCAAAGCGGAATGTGGCTGTGGAGAGCTCCGAGGCCGAAGCGGTCCTTCCTCCCCCCTCAGGCCGAGGGCAGTGCTGCCAGGCCCTGGCTACCAGGAAACACGGGGCAGAGGCGGAAGGCGAGGGTGAGGAGGCGCGTGCCTGTCGGGGGCCCTGGGCTCCCACATGCTGTGGGCCAGCCAACCCTGTGGAGGAGAGGCGGCCATGTGAGGAAGCTACGGCAGCCTGGCGGCCATTGGACACGTGTGTGAGGTCCTCTAGAGTCACTCGTCTTCTGGACAACCTGCTGTGTTCACCGGCCTGTGAGAAATCCCAGCACCCGGACACCAGCTGGCACCCGCAGCCCGCAGGTGTGTGTACACCTGCAGTCTCTCTGCCTCCACCGGCGCCGGCAGGGCAGGAGGGCCTCTGAGAGTCAGTCCCTGAAGTTCTTCTGAACTTGGACACTGCCTGGGCAGCCAGAGGTGTCTAAGTCTCAAAAGGGGCCTTCGTTTCCGCCCTGAGGAGCTCTGATGTCACTAACAAGGTCAGTGAGCCCGAGGACCGTGGCCCCTCCTCACAGCAGCCCTCCCGTCCTTGAAGGGCTCTGGTCAGGGAGCCCTTTGGCTTCCTGGCTGCTCGTTCCCGCGTGCTTCTGGGACGTCTCCCTGCGCGCTGTGGGAACCTGACCCTGACTTCTGGGAGGCCCTCCCAGGCTGTCGTGGGGCTAGCAAAACCATGGGACCAGGCTGTCCGGACAGTCAGACGCTCGCAAGCTCCAGCCCTCCCGCTGGCCTCACGTGGGAGCTTTGTGGAGAAGCGGGGATGTGTGCAGGCTCCCAGCCTCAGGGGACTCGGGGACTATCCAGGCCACCTTTAACGGGAAACAGGGTCATCGGCCGAGTGTTCAGAGGAGCCCAGGCTCCCCGCAAACTCCTTGCTCTGACACAGGGCAGGCCAGTTTGGTCACAGCAACTTGGCTCAGGGGCGACAGAGACGGTCAAGGGTGGAAGGCCAGTGTCTGGACATCAGCTAAGCACAGCACACCCCCCACCCAGCCCGTCACCTGCCCTCCGCAGTCCCCCCAGCCAAGTGGTGATGAATCGCTGGCGCCCACGCCGGAGTCCTAGGCATCGGCCTGACTCTTCCCCGGCCCCTCAGGTCGGTTGGAGCTCAGCCCTGCCCTGCAGTCCGCCTGACCCGCACAGCAGTGCTCCCCGGCTCGACCTGCCCGCTAGAGCTGCCCTCTGTGAGAGCGGAGCAGCTTGGTATCAGGCCCCTGGACAGCACTGCTCCCTGCCGGAGGCCCAGATCCCCGGACCCCACCTCAGCCCTCACCTCAGCCCTGCTGCCCCTGCCATCTTGCCCCTGCCCGCCCCACTTTTGCTCCTCCAGTGCCAGCTGCAGACCACACTGCCCCACGGCACCCTGTCTCCAGCCTGCCCCGTGATGGCCCCTCGGCATTCGTATGAGAGACAGACCTCTTCCCAGCGCCGGCCCCGCCCCTACAGAGGACCTCCTCCTTCCTCTCCTACCTGCTCCCTCGGTGGCCTTTGCACTGCAGTGTCATTACGGGTTCCACGCTGCCTCCCACGTGAGGCCGAGCACCCCCAAGGGCAGCGGCCTGTCTTGTCTGGCGTCCAGCAGAGGGCTAGACGCAGAGTGGACAGCAGTGATTGTTGCCAGTGAGCGAATGACTGAAAACAAATACATCTGCTTTATTTGCTTTTGGACAGTAGCGCGCACACTGTTTCCTAAGCACACGGCAGCCCCAAGCTCAGAGGGGGATGTAGCTGCCCAGCGGCCGTGGCCTGGGGCCTGTAGTCCCCTGATGGGTCCCTTCTTCAGGGCTCCAAGTCCTCACCAGGGCCAGGAAGGATGGCGGCTCGTCACCCCTACAAAGAGAACGGTCAGAGTTCAGCTTCGGCCCTCGTCTGCCCAGGCCTGGGCTCCGGAGGCCTCAGCACCTCGAGCTTCCCCTTGGACGGCACTGCCTGCCTGCGTGCCAGCCCCTCCTCGCCAGCAGCCCTCAGGGACCTGGGACAAAAGTCTCTGCCAGCCTGAGCAGCACAGGTGCTCTCTTGGCCATGTCCCACAGGGGCACTGGCTGCCTACGTCTTCCATCCACAGTGTGTCTGGCCCACGCCGTGGCCACTTCTGCACTGCCCCAAGGTCACCCTCTGCTCTCTAGCCTCCAACCCTGCATTTTCTAGGCGAGATGCTGTGCGGGTGCGCTGGGGCGCAGGCGTCTGCACCATCCGGTGCTGGCTGTTGTGGTGCTCTGTCCTGGGGCCTGCAGCTACTGGGCATGTCCACGCACGTCCACCTTCTCCATCTTCTGTGGCCTGGAGGCCACACAGGTGTGAGCTGCCCAGGACTGCTTCCTGTTTCTGTCACCTGGGTGCTCTGAGAAGCTACTCAGTTTTGGGGACCCTCCGCTCCTGGTCTCTGCTCTGTGGGGAGCCTTGGGAGGTGCAGGGGGGCGAGGGCTGTGAGTTTCTTCACCTGGGACTGCACCTGCGGCTCAGGAGCCACCTGTGTGCCTGAGTGCCAAGGCCCAGGAGTCCGTCCAACACAGTGTCCCTGAGCTGTGTTGCTGGCGTGGGGCTGGGAGGAGGGGCTGGGCCTCTCAGGTGTGCCTGAGCGACAGACACTCACCAGGGCTGACTGCCGTCTATCTGCCTTCGCCACTGCATATTGGCCACGGCACAGTGCAGGTGCGCTGGTGAGAAGCATCTCTATTACATGCTTGCAGGGGCAGGCGGGGGTGACCACGGCCACTGACATGGGGGATGGAGAGAGCAAGGACAGAGCCCAGAGCTGGGGGCTGGGGGAGGCCTCTGCAGGGAGGCCGAGGGGCCACAGCAGGACCCGGCCTCTTCCTCAGTACAAGCTCAGGCCCCTGACGAGCAGCCATTGATGGGGCAGGGGAGGGTTTGGGGGGAGCCTGCACCTTGCTGACCAGCGGACCCAGTCTTGGTCAGTGTGAGGGGCCCACAGCACATGGCCCAGCCCAGCCTTCCCAGCTATTCCGTCCCAGGTCAGCAGGGCCAGCCGGCAGCGTCCACCGGCTCAAGGTGGAATGGAGGAAGCTCCGCGTGGAGGAGGAGGCCCTCTTCCTGCCCAGGGCTTCGCTCCTCCCGAGGGCTGAGGGAGACTGGGCTCCGCTCTGGCTGTGTGGGGACAGCCGGTGCTGGCGAGGGCAGCCCAGGGCACGGCAGCCGGCCCTGGCAGGTGGGCCTGAGTGGAGCAGAGTGGCTGGAGTGGAGCCCAGGGCCTTGTGCACGCCGGGCAGGTGCTCTACCCCCGCACCACACCACGCCGATGCCTCTCCTTCCCCAGCACCAGCACCCACGGCGGCCGGCCTCCTGCTCTGGCAACAGAAGCTTTTCTGCGGAGAGGCAGCCTCATCCACGGCTTTTTTCTTTCTTTCTTTTTTTTTTTTTTTTTGTGGTACTGGGGGTTGAACCCAGGGCCTCACGCCTGCATGCTCTGCAAGTGCTGGACCACTGAGCTGCGCCCCCAGCCCATTTTTTTATTTTTTATTGTTGGAGAAAGGGTCTCACTAAGTTACGCAGACTGCCTCTGGTCTCGAACTTGTGATCCTCCCACCTCTGCCTCCTGAGCCACTGGGATGACAGCCGTGCGCCACCGCGCCCAGCTCGTCCACAGCTTTTCAGAACATTCTAGCCACACGTCAAGCCTCTGGGAAAGGCCAAGCTGGGACTCCTGGGGTGAAAGGGGGTCCCCTGGGTGAAAGGTGGCACGCCTGGGTGAAGAAGGGCCAAGCACAGGCTGGAGCAGCAGCACACCATCAAAAGACACCACTGGGCCCAGAGGGGGGACAAGATTGTCTAGAAAGGACAGCAGCAGCTAGAGATGGTGGGAGGCTGGGGGCTGGGGGGTTGGCCTGCTCGCCCCTTCAGACCACCTTCGGGGCAGCCTGCGCCTACTCCTCCTCCCCTCCCTGGGGCTCCTCCATGCTGAGAGGTGACTAGTAGGGCACAGAGATGCCCTTATCTCCTTCTGGGCCCTGGCAGGTGGGACTGACTTCACCCAGCCTCACCGGGCAAGGCACCACAGTGACCACCTTCTCCTGGCAGATGCCCACGGTGCTCACGGGAATGGCCGGCAGAGCCCCCGAACCGGGAGGCTGGGGACCCTGAGAGCCAAGAGCCCTTCCCTCAGTCAAGGCGAGGACCTCAAGGCAGCACATCCAGTCCAGCAGAGTGAGCCAGGCAGGGGCTCTCCCTGTGGGCGCCCCGGGAGCCCCGTCCAAGGCAGGCGGGTCTTACCTTGTGGGCGGCGCTCACGCAGTGCTGGTACGCCTTGACCAGGTCTGAGCACAGCAGCACCTCGTGCAGGTGGTTGCGGTAGCAGCGGAGGATCTGGGCCTGCAGGCCCGAGCACACGGGCTCCACTCTGCGGGGCCTGTGGGCAACAAGGGCAGGCCACCCGGGTCAGTGCCTGCACGGCCCATGGTCCCCAGGGAGCGGGGAGGCAAGCAATGCGCGTTCTCAACTCCCACGTGTCAGACACTGGGGTGAACCCCTAGGGGCCAGCGCCTCTGTTTAGCCCATTCTGGAAAAAAGAGGAGGCACCAGGGGCCCAGCCTGGGTGCTGGTGGCTCAGGCTCCTGCAGCTGTAGATGCTGAGCGGCTGGCGGGTGGGTCAGGGCTCCACACTGTGCTGGCTCCTGCCTCACGGCGAGAGGAGGACTGGTGGGCAGTGACCACAGCCAGAGCCTCACCGCACGGTGCACTCCCGGCTGTGCCAGGTCAGTGCCTTCCAGAGGCTTCTCTGGTGTCGGTTTACCTGCGACTACAGCCATGTGGCTTACTCGTGTACACACGGTATTTATTTTCTCACTCTAAATCCTTTCTGTAATTTGAAAACGAATACATGTAAAACAAGGAAACTAGCAACCCACCGAAGTGTCCAGGAAGAAACTTAGTAATTTCTAACTCACGCTTCTTAGAGATAACCACTATAAAAATCTGAGACACTTTACTATTTTTTCCTTCTTCCTTTATCAAAGGCATTATGAACCTGTAACGGATAAGTACGCTCACTTTTTACAACTGAAAGGAAGACGGACGAGAAGTGCAAAACAGAGACTATAGCAGAGTAGTGGCCCTCCAGCCTCCTGGACCCCTTGCATGGGTTTGTCTCTTTCCATTCCCCTCGCCCCCTCGCGCTCTCCCACAAACACGCACCCCCACGCGTGCACATGGGACCCCCCCACTGGCTCACACAACAACTCGCGCTACGGTGCTGCTTGGCACACGCCAGGTCCCAGCCAAGGGCCGCCACCCTCCTGCCTCCCTCCCTCGCAGGGCTCTATGGGGCACATGCTATTATCCGCCACCCCCTCCCTGTGCACGAGGAAACTGAGCTCGGGGAAGCCATGGTCTCCCGGCCCGTAAGTGGGAGGTGGGACACTTATTTCCATGGCTTCGGTCATGCTGTTTCTGCCCATGTGGCAGGCTCGCCCAGGCTCGCCCTAGCTGTGGTGGAGGCGTGTTAATGTCTGATGGCGCCCGTGGCCAAGGGCACAGTGGCAGCAGTAGGAGCGTGGGGAGCCGCTGCCCTGGCTTCTCTGGTAGGACGGCTGTTGCACACGCTCTGCTCCCCACACCGGAGCGGAGGCCCAGAGGCCTGGGCTCTGCTCCCCAGCAGCTCTGCATGTAAAACATCGAGCCGCACAGCAGGCACTGGAATGAGCAGCACCATTATTAGTTTAAGATAACTCAACCAGACGGAGCTCTCCAGTGGAGAACAGCAAGGGCCAGGGGACTCTCAGCCTAGGGCCAAGGACCCTGAAGCCCGAGGGGCACGCCCAGCCCAGGGAGGCCGCTCCCTCCTCCTCAGGCAGGGCGGGAGGCCCCGGGGAGGAGCAGGCCTCTCTGCTGGGCATTTTGACAGGCAGCACATTCCTTCCCATCCCGTCATTCCCAGTGCTCTCTGTTTCCCACTGGTCAAAACTGGGTCAGAGCCCCGCCCCTAAAACCATCAGTAGAGAGCCAGCCAGCCCGGGCCTGAACAAAGCAGATGCTTTAGAAGCCATGGAGGTGGGAGGGCCGGCCGGCTCCACACCAAGCCCGTGAAGGTGAAGAGGTCTAGGAGGCAAACGGTGCGGGACAGGACGGGAGAGAGCCCCGTCCCAGAAGCGGGTGGGGCTGAGGAAGGCCACCTGGCCACGAGCCCTCCAGCCTGCTGGCTCCAGCTGGGCCGCTTGGGCTCACACTTCTGCAGTCCGGCCCCTGAGGAGCCCCACCCCTGCTCTGCATGGCCCTCCAGGCCTCCCTCCCTGCCTTCCACCTGCGGGGGCGTCCGGGGCAAGCCCATTGCCAGGGCACCACGCGCTCCTGCCCGTGTTTGCATTCTGGAGCTCTTTCCAGTCAGGGTGTCCGGTTGTGGCCTCTGGAGCCGTGTGTCCTTGGAGGACGGTGCTCCTGATGACTCCGCCTCTCCGTGCCACTGCGCCAGCCCCGCCTGCTCTCAGCCCCTCAGGAGCCCCCCGAAGTCCTGCTGCTGCTTTCTGGCCCCCACATGGGAAGGTGGGGTGCACACTCCCTCCCATGTGGGGCTCACCCTGCAGCATGGTGCCTCGGTGACCTCCGGGCCCCTGTGCTCTCTCCTGTCACCTGCCTTGCTGTCCTGCACACTGAGCTTGCCTTTGGCTGCCTCTTTCTCGTCTGAGCCCTGAGGGCACAAGCTCTATCTGCCTCTGCTATCACGGGACCTGTGTGACCGTCAGGCACTCAGCAGACACAGGAGCTGACAAGTGGCTCACGGGAAGCTCCAGGTTCCACGCAGGTGGCACTGTCCTGAGCCGTAACTCAGCAGGAAGCTCACGGACCTCCTGAAAGGCTCCCAGGGGCCTAGCCTGGCTTATGCAGAGCCAGAGCTCCGACCCCAGGTCTCGCCTCACCGATGGCACACAAAGATGGTCCTCGTCCTGTAGGACTGCAAATAAGCAGAGGCATGCGGGAGCCCTTGGTTCTCTCCCCAGGGCCAGCTGGGGCTCTGTCCCTCCTCAATGGCTTCTCCCTCCGTGGCTTCAGGTGCCCACGTGAGAGCCCCTGTGCATCTGGAGGGCAAGCTTCACAGAATCCCCAGTGGGTTCCCAAGTCTGGGGAGACTGGGCTGCGGTGAAATGTATCCCCGCCACACCAGTACCACCTCGGGACCACGGAGCCTGTCCTCTGGGGTTTGCAGGGAACAGTAGGAGCATACAGGACGGCAGGCAAATGTCAGCAGGAAGGAATTTCATCCCCTTGTCCACAAAAGACTGACAGGACCGGACAGGAGAGCACCACTGCGGAAGGGAGCGCTTTCTCTGCAGGGGCCAGGCCAGGCCAGGGGGAACCGCTCAGGAAAGCAGTGCTGTTCCGGGTGACCCTGTTCTACAGCGCCGGCAAACCAGCTCAGGCTGGTAGCAGTAGGCTTGTGAATGGCTGTTCTTTTTTTTTTTTTTCTGGTAGTAGGGGTTGAATCCAGGGCTTCATGCCTGCGTGCTTTGCAAGTGCTGGACCACTGAGCTGCACCCCCAGCCCATTTTTTTTTTAACTTTTTGAGACAGGGTCTCACTAAGTTACACAGACTGCCTCTGGTCTCGAACTTGTGATTCTCCTGCCTCCGCCTCCTGAGCTGCTAGGATTACAGGCGTGCGCCACCACAACTGGCTCTGAATGGCTGTTCCCGACATGCGCAAACAAAGGTATCTGTAGCATGCTGTGAACTTTCCAGGGAGAGAAGTGAGTCCTGCACCCCGGTGCAGGGCCATTCCATTTGTCGAGGACGCCCTCTATGTCTACAAAGCTCAGGACTATGTGGTTTTGAAGGGTTCACATCACGTGGTTCCATATGCAGGGTGCCTGGTCTTTCACTGCAGAGGACCACCAAGGCTCTTATCTCCCTTCTCTGCAATGGGAACAGCACCCCCACCTGCCCAGACGCTGCTGCCAGACGGCCAGGTGAACAGGGCGTGTTGTGAAGTCCTGCTCTCGCTCTCATTAGCACCCTAGCAGCCAGTGTGGGAACACGGCAGAGCCAGGGCAAGGCTGGGTGCAGGGTGCCTGGGGGAAGGCTGGGTACTGGTGGCACTTGGTGGCAAACAGCTGTGGGCTGTGGCGAGGAAGCTGTGGAGAGGGGAGCCCTGGATGCAGGGCTAGAGGGGTGCAGCTTTCCTTAAAGTGACCTGTCTGCTACCACCTGAGCTCCAGGAGCATTCAAGACCCAGCGCCAACCTGGCCTGGGAAGCAGTGGCTTGGGCCACATGACCCAGCCTGGGCTCCACGGCCTCAACTCCCAGCCTCGGTGAATGGCCGAGCCCATGGCCCCCTGGGAAGAGTGGGGACGTGGACCCCAGCAGCCCAGCAGGGGCAGATCTCACCCCATGGAACTTCTCCCTGGAAGCAGGCTGCGATCTGGCTTCCCCGTGGCCTGCGTACGCTACGCTGGGGCGTGTCAGCTCGGACTGTGTGTCCGTCACAGCGGAAACTGCTGTCAGGAGGGGACAACCTGGGGAGGGTCAGGCCCACCTGCTCTGGAAAGCCACCTGCACACACACAGAGGTGGGGGCTGGAGAGTCTCCTTTAATGGCCACGTCCCTCCCAGACCTCGGAACGTAACTATTTGGGAACAGGGATACTGCAGATGGGAATGGTGAAGATGAGGTCACAGTGGGCAGCCTGAGCCCATAATCCAACAGGAACCCCTAGGAGGAGGAGACAGACTGCATCCCCCACGCAGAGAGACAGCTGTGTGTGACAAGGTGAAGACTGGCATTCAGCTCCAACAGCTGAGGGTGCCAAGGACCCAGGGTGCCAGAGGCCTGGGACAGGCGGGGACCTGGGTCCCCTCCACAGCCCTGGCCTGCCGCACCTGTGTTTGGGCCTCTGGCTGCCAGAACTATGACAGTGAACTTCCGTGAAGGCACCTGGCAGGTGGTACTTTGTTCCTGCAGCCCAAGGACAACCAGGGTCCGCCATGTAGAAGGGGGACCTGCCTTGCCCCAGAGGCAGCGTGGGGAGTGCGGATGGGTAGAGGCTGTGGGGAGGCGTGCATCCGGCCCACCTGTGATGTGCCCAGGCTTCCTCAGCAGGCTCTGCAGGTCTCCAACCCGCCCTGAGGCCCCAGCCGCATTGGTGCCTTTACAGATGAACCGGCTTGCCTCAGTTCACCTAGTGGTCAAGGGGAGAAGCTGACACTCAGGAGAGGGTCAGCACAGCACCTTCCTTGGCCCCCCAGGCAGCCTTATGTGTTAGGAGACATCAGCGTTGCTCAGGTTGGGCTGAGAAGGGAGATGACAGAGGGCATGTTTCCATCCTGGCACCCAGCCTTGGCGGGAATGACAGGCTCACCCGGAGGGGCCTGTGGTCCTGGTCATTCTGAGAACCCGCACCTGCCAGGGGTGTCAGAGAGGTCAGGAGGCTTCCCAAGGCCACACAGCTAGGAGGTGGAGGCCGGGTAAGAGCCTGGTCTGCCTGGCTCCGCAGCCCTTGTCTCCCCGTGAGTCATCTCAGCTCCACCCTACTTTTCGGAAATTCCACAGCATTCCAAGGAAGCTGAGATAGCCAAGCGCACAAGAAATAAAGGCGAGACGGTCAGGCCCAAACCGCAAGGTATGCGGGGCTCCTCAAGGCAGGCTAAGCTTGCTGACTCCACGGGCGCAGTTCCCAGGCAGGGACCCCTGAGGGAAAGCGAGGAAGGCAGGCGAGGAGGACGAGGACACGCGAAGCTGACAGCAAAGAGCAGGGAGAACAGGAGAGGCGGCAAGGAGAGGAACCAGCCAGCCAGGGCGAGTGGGAACAGCACCTTTCCATGCCACCGCTGCCGCGGGCACCCCAGCCTCTCGGCGGGGGGGAGGGAGTTCCCGGAGCAAACCCAGGCGCCTTTCTTTCTGTCCCCTGCTGGCTCTCAGGCCTGAGTGCACCCTGCACCTGCTCGCACGCGGGTCCCAAACCCTCCATCTCTTCTCTATGTAGTAAGTGGAGTCTCACCAACTTTACCCTTCTTCTGTTATCACTGCTGACATCCATCTGATAATGCGGGCCTGGCGTGGGATGGGGCTACTGTGTGTCCCCCTGATATTTAATTTCAGAGAACCATCGGCAGCGGGGTAGGATCGACGGAGCAGGCTTTTTATTACAGGCGGCAGTAAGGAGATTCCAAGTGAATTAGACATTCGTCTTCGTCAGGTCCAATCTAGCTGCTCAGAAGAGGTTTTCGCTTTACCCTGTGGCCGGGGCTGAGGCGCAGATGAGACCACCTGGTTACGAAGGCCTTGGTTAACTGGCTGCTATCGAAGATGTGCCATTCAGCCAGGGTAAGTGGAACCCCGGGATCCCGCCATCGATCAACATGCCACCTGGGATCACTATCAGCTGCTCACTGCGCTCCAGCTGTCCCATCTTCTGGGCACGAGGGGGAGCACAGGGGAGCTATGGCCTGGCCAGAAGGCCAAGGGAGCATGCCACTCTCCAGAGGGCCGGGACACGCCTGTGACGGGGTCTCTGGACTCTCCTGCTCCCTATCCCTCCCCCACCGCTCCCTCTGTCACACCCACGTGCACACGACACACACAGGCTTGGGGAAGGGGCCAGTCCTGGCTTTGCGGCGTCACCAGAGAAGAATGGAAGGACGCACGCTTCCCTGGAGCGCTCCACCAGCTGCCCCGGTGCTTTCTGGGCTTCGGGGATGAGGGAGGGGATGGAGGGTCGCTGTGGTCTTCGCATCTGCCAGCCACGCTGAGGCCACCACGCTCTCTGGCGCCGCTCTTGAAGGACCATGGCCATGTGCCCACCCTGCGAGCTGGGCCTCAGTCCCGACAGCCCGGGGCCTGGCCCGCTCTGCCCCACAAAAGCCTCTGTGTCCCACTGGACTCTTCCCCCCTCTTGAGCCCTTGTCAAGCTCGTCCAGCAAAAAGCCTCATGGTCTGGGCCTAGAAATTCCCGCGCCTGCCCCAGGTGAACGCAGGGTCTTCCTTCCCTCAAGCCACAAGCGCTTACTGCCCGCACCATGGCCACCTGCAGGGCAGGCCCCGGCCTTCCATGTGCAGCCGCCTCCCAGGTGCTCCCGCCTGTGGATGCTAATGCCAGAGGGGAGGGCGGCCTGCCACAGGAGAGGCGCCGTCTTCCATGGAGCCTGGCAGGCTCTGCCTGCTAACTGGGTGGGAGCTGGGTGTGTGTGGGGGACAGGTACCCTGGCAGTGGCTCTGACTCCCTGGGCTGGAGGCAGCAGCTCACCTGCGCCTGGGATGCATTCTGGAGGGACTGGGGCCACAAATCGGGGAGCGCGTGTGCTCTCGGGTGGTGCCCACGCTTCACAGGCCAGGACGTCCATGCAGCGTTGATGCTGCTGAGGCAGGTCCCTGGGCGCATGGAGGGTCCAGCCGGGCGTTGCCCTCCGCCCCAGAACCCAGGTGAGTGCGTGCACTGACTAGCAAGGTGTCCCGAGGGCTGAGGTGGCTGAGGACCCTCAGCTCACAGAAGGGGATGTGGCTTCTCACTGGAGCGACTCCAACAGCAACGGCCACTAGTCCCAGGCCACGGCGGCCTCTCGGGAGTTTGCCGGCAAGAGGAACTGACGTGAGGTGTGCTGCGGGGGAGCAGGAGGGCCCTCCTCTGCAGGGGCTGGTGGCCCAGAGCCCCAACATCCTGAGGCAGACCTGCAGCAGCTCCCCGGAGCTCCTGGCAACCCCTGGGGGGCTTAGGGATGTGGAAGCTGGACAGAGTGGCTCAGAGACTGTTGGGAATTCCAGCAGCTCCCGGAGCGATCTGCAGAGCCGTCCGCTTCCATGCCTGAGACTGAGGCCTTCCGTGTCTGCCAGGCTAACCCGACCTGCTGGCTGGCACCTCTCCCCACGGTCCCATGAGCACAGGTCCTACATAAAACCTTCACCCCGGAACCCACAAAGTGGCTTGTCTTCCCAACTCAGCCAAAAGAGCAAGGCCTTCCTCTCCAGGCCGGCGCCTTCCAGGCCTCTCCTTCCAGTCCCTGTCACCCGGCAGCCCACTGACTGCTTTTATCTGCCCACCTGCTCCACTCTGATCCCCTGGGGCTGTCCTTGTCACAGTTCAAGCCATCCCAAGACACTGCCCTCTGTTCAGATGTCCACTCACATTCATACCCACCTGCAAATGGCCACCCAGAGCCAAGCTCCGGGCAGGGCAGGGGAACCTCCCTGCCGACCAAAACCAGGCCCCTGTCCTTGCCCTTGGGGAGCAGAGTGGAAAAGCCCAACGAGAGCCAGCACCCGCGGAGGCAGAGTGGGGATCGGTGCACTGGAGGGAGGGTGCCGGTACCGTGCCCTGGCACCACCTTGGGCCTCATCAGGCGGAGTGACAACTGAGGCCCGTCACGTACGGTGGAGTCCTGTTTATCCTGGCTCCTAAACCGCTCAGGAACCTCTCCTCACTTCCCCATGCCACTGCCTAAGTTTAGTCCCCCTCTTTCCTCCTCAGACTCCACCCTCGCTCTCGAATGCCCCCTGTCCACTGACTACCCAATGCTCCTCCAGTCCACTGACCACCCCACTACCAGCATGACTGAGCAGCCACTGGCCTGCGAGTTCCTCAGTGGGTGTGGGCCAGTCAGGGGGATCCAGAGCCCTGCACACGGTCTTCAAAGCCCTTCACCACCTGCCTTGCTCCTCTGCGTGGGCACCTGCCGTCCTCGGCAACATGTCTGTGCTCGCACATGGGAGCTGCTGCCATCTCCTGACCCTGTCTGAGGAGATCCTGGACACAGGCGCTTCCCCGCACCGTGTCCCCAGAAGACGTTGCAGCACTGGAGAGCAGACTGCGGCCCTAAATCCAAGGCTACACCCCTAGTCTCGGGGCACCTTCCTTGGTTCCTGGTGCCTCTGGCCATGCACAGGCCACTCCCCAATCAGGTCTGAGCACTACTGGCTGTCCACAGCCTGGCCAACGCACCTATCTTTACGCTCATGCCCACCCTTCCTCCACAGACAGCTGCAGTCCCAAGGCCACCTGAGGTCCCTCAGAAACCAGTGAGGGCCTTGAGGGCACCTGGGCACCACTGAGGCAGCTGCCAGGCTGCTGTGGGTGACCTGCAGTACGCAGAACCGCCATGGCCACCCTTCTGCTGCTTCTCTAGCCTGAAACTCTGCCAGTGGTGAATACAGCAGGTGCTAAATAAATGGGTGGCAAGAGAGCACCGTGGCTGTGCTCTCTGTCGCCCCGTGTCTTCTGGGTCTGCAGCGTGGCTCCAGGCCTCTCCTCTGGAGCATTCTCCCTACCTGCTTCACGACACTGCCCAGGCCTACACACACTTCTGTAGAGAGCTGGCCGGGCGGCTCCTTCCTGTTATTGGGCAGACCCGGGGGAGTGTGCGGCCAGCCCCCTGCCTCTCTTCCCTCCCGCTGCGGGGGGCATTCTTGACTGTTGCTTCTGCTCTGTGGCCCTCCTTGGCCTGCTCGCCTCTGAGGGTCCTGGACACGGACCACTCCCCGTCAGAGCAGCGCCCACCCCAGGCTGGTTGGGTGGGGCTCTCTCCCCTGTGGACAGGTGCGCCTGGGAGGCGGCAGCCTCGGCCTAGCGCCTTAGTTTCTACAGGTTTGTGCAGGCCACTGAGCAGGGAGCAGATATTCCACGAATACGCTGGGGTGGGCAGGCATCAGTAGTTAAGGGGCCCTGGGGCCCTGCCTTCTCTGAGCTTCTTGGGGCAGAGCCCAGGTCCCATTGGAGGGGCCGAAACCTGGCCAGCCTGGCCACAGCCCTGCGTCAGCCCTTGTCACCGTGTCTGCCCTGGGCCATGTGGTGCCCTGCTTTCCTGCCCTCTCCATGTGGGTGTGGGCCTTGCCCCTTCAGTTGGCCACTCATGGGCCAGCAAGGGTTTACAGCACCACATGCTCCCGTGAGGGCGCGGTCATCCCACAGACACGCAGGGCAGGAGGCGAGAACTGGCCCCCGCCTGGGGGTTGCGAGGCAGAGGAACTCCTCGTTGATGATTCAGAGCCGGGCCTGGGTGGGAGCCCAGGCCACATCTTTTCCCTCACCATCAGGCTCCTGTTTCACCCAACCCTGACCTCCTGCAGCCTCACTGTGTAGGGAAACCCGAGCCTGCCTCTGGAGCCCCTCACCCCTAACCTCCCCAGCATGCTTCTGGGAGCCTTACTGCTATCATCTCCTTCCAGACCAGACCGCGTTCCCTTGGGCCCTCGGAGCACTCACGGCGCCTCCAGCCTCACCCCGCACGTCCAGCTCAGAAAGGCCACATCTCCTCTGCTGGCCCTGTCTGCGAGCCTCCTCCCTTTCTGCTAACCAAGGCTATCTCTACAGCTCTTCTTGCTCCCCGTCCCAGCCAGAGGGGATGGACTGGACCCTTTGTCACACCTTGGAGTTGGTGGTGATTCTGCAACCTTGCCTCCTTCACCCAGTCTCACTGTGTTTCAACATCAATTCTTTCTTTCATGGACCATGCCTTGGGCATCACACACAAAAAGTCATTGTCAAACCCAAGGTCGTTCCCCTGCTGTCTTCTGGGAGTTTTAGAGTCATGCATTACAGGGCTCCTTAGAGAAATGGCTCATTCCAAGACCTCGATGGAGAAAGAACAAGATAATCCTGGAATATTTTGTGCTAGAAAGCGAAGAAATATTCACAGAATGAAGAGACACGTCGGAAGGACAGAAAAGTTACTCCAAAAGGAATTCAAAATCTAGGACATTTTGGATACCAAGATAAATGAGAAAATAGATTACAAACCAATGAACAAACATGAATCCTTGAGTCCTCAGTGACATAACCAAATAAATGAATACATAACGGAGCAGAGTAGAAGGTGAAAACCCCTTGTTTTAACAGAAGAGCCCTTCCTAAATGCAGGCAAGATTACAGAAACAAGCAGTCACCGTTTGATGTCATCACTGCGGCGGCTGGCCCTGGTGGGAACTGTCGATGCAGCGACGGTGAGGGTGAGGCGTTAGGAGCGCCAGGGTTTTGGTGCGACACTGAGGAGTCTCCTCACCAGACACCGCTGCTCACAATGGAGAGGAGGTCTTTGAGGCACGGAGGCTGGGAGAGGCCAGGAGAGCGGGTCTAGGTTGGCACGGCCCCTGGTGGGATGGGTGGCCTTTGGGTGGCCTCTCAGGGCTCCTGAGGGGGTGTTCTGCAAAGAGCACAGCACGGTTTGGGCTCTGGCCATGAGGAGATGGGTAACCCCGGCTGTAGTCGGCCATGGGTGAAACCGCGGCACTTGTAGAAGGCTGTCAACGTCAGGAGAGACAGGAAGGACGAAGGAACAGCAGAATAGGAAGGGGCCGAGGGCTCGGGTTCCTGGACCAGAGAGGAAAGAGGCTGTCGAGGCAGCCGGTGAGATGTGGGCTGACGGTGGCGCTGAGTCAGCGACTTCCGAACTGGAAGGGTGAGGAAGTCCGGGAGGACGCGTGGGGAGGGACACAGATGGGCTACCAACGTTTCCTCTGGAAAGAACAGGGGACAGAGCAAACGCTGGAGCAAGTGAAAACCTGGTTAAAGAGCTGCAGGAGTTCTGGGTTTCCTTGTGACCTTACTGTGGGTTGGAAATTACCCCAAAGTAGGGAATCAGACAATAAGGATGGCAACTTGATAGGACCGCATATATTCAAAAGAGTGCACTTGTCCCGAGAAACAGCCTACCAGATTTTCTTTTTCCTTTTCCTGCTGGTTGTGGGGCTGGGGAAGCTTGACAAAGAGATTCTACATTCAGCTCAAGAAGCAACTTGGAAAATGATAATTGGGGTAGGAGAACTTGTTCTGTCAGACACTTAATATTTTAAATAACCGTAGCTTCATAATACTCTCTCGACATATTTAAAACATGGAAAAGAATCTGTTTAGAAATAGAACCAAATGTACAAGTAGGAATTTCCCATATGATTGGGTAGGATTTTATATCAGCACTAATGGGACAAAGGACTTTCTCTTTGGGAAAAAAAATAAAAGTAGATCTGCACTTCATATCTTACTCCAAAGCAAATCCCAGGGCAGGTATTTGGAGTAAGAATTTAATGGCATGAAATAAAATCTTAGAAGTACTAGTTCTGGGGTTATGGTACTGGGGAAGGGAAGGGCTTTGCGACAAGACATAAATCACAAACAGAGAAATGAACAAAAACGCACTTGATTCCTATCTTCAAATCAACTTCTGAAGGGCAAACATCAAACAAAAAATTAACTAGAACAACGGTCCTGACAAAAATGATAATAACCGCAGTATACCACTACCTTTTAAAAATGAACAACACAGGAAAAATGGCCAGGGGCCCTCAGTAAGCACTTCACAATAGAAAAAAAGGTCAACGCTATAAGGAGAGGTTTTAAATTTCACTTAAACTTGAAGGAGTGAGGAGTTTTAAAAGTGAGGGTTATCATCTCCCTTTGAGATTGACAAACAAGTTTTTTTTTTTTTTTTTTTTTTTTTAATATTGTTACAATCTCATGCTTGAATTCCTGGGAAAGCAGATGCCTCTCCCGTCATTATTTGAAATGGAAACCAGCACTTTTCCTTTCTGGAGGGCCAAGGGATAAAATGTAAGTATATAAGAAAGTATCTATAAAGTTGTCTTGGTATGTGTCTCATTTGACCCAGAAATTCCTCTGAAAGGATTCAAACAAATACGCACACAAAGTCGGATACAACTGTTTGCTGCAGTATTGCCTATATTGGTAAAAAAAAAACCCTGGAAAATACATAAGGAGGTATCAATAAGGGATTCCTTATCTATATTCTGGTATAGTCATATGGAAGAAGAATAATTTAAAAATGAAGAGACGAATCTACATCTACTGACACAGACATATGCCCACAGCACGTGGCTACGGGAAGGGGGATGACAGCTGTGATGTGCATGGACCAGGCCCACTCACGTGGCGTGGGGCTGTGCTCTGCCAGCACAGAAGGGTGTCCCCAAAAGAGACGCAGGGAGAGATTTTGAGTTTTTCAAGCTTTCCCTATATTTCCCTGTATCAAAAAATCACCTCTCCATCTTATCATCAAAAGACAAACTTGTTTTTCATGTTGAAGCACTTTAGAGATACCTGCGCCTGCACGTTGTGCATCCCTTCTGATTTTAAGGTGCCACGGTAAACAGCAAAGCCGACCACGGGTAGGTAGACACCAAAGCTACATACCACAGTTAAAGGACACACTTAGCACCTGATGGACTTTAAAAGTCCACTGCTGACAGTGTTGTTATGTGTATGCACACACGTCAGCCATGTACTAATGAGAGAAGATAGATGAGCATGAGGTGCAAAGTGAAAGAGGGCTTGCGCATAGTAGGAGTACGATAAACACCTGTTGAACTGGAAGAGGTAAACACAGGAGCCACTTGTCTCTGAAACTCGAAGTTGAAGTCCCCAATCAATTTGCTCAGGTAGAGATGACGGAAGGGGTGTCAATTCTGAGTGTTTGTTAAAAGAGCCATGACATCGCTCGGTTTTGTTCCCTCCCTGCCCAGATATGTAAGAGATAAAATTCCTCACTTTCTACACTGTCATAGTCACTGCTGTCACCCACGGGAGGGGTGGGGGCTGCATGGGGGGAAGCCATCTCCAGGCGTTCTTCTATCTCCAGGCGTATCATACAGATGTAATTTCTTGTATTGGGTTTAAAAGTAATCAGCTGCGAAGGGGTGGGCGGGAGAGTCTTGGTGCGACGGGCAACAGTTATTTCTACAGCTCCCTTCCTGCAAAACACGCCTGATAGCATCATTCCGAAGCTCAGGCAGTGATGATGGCTTCCCCTGGCAGCAGAACCAAGCCCAAGTCCCGGGCACTCAGAATTCTATGGCCGGTCCTGGACCCTGCACCACCCCCACCGGTGGTCGCTGCTGGAGGAAGGCTAACTTGGATGGGAACCTGCCACTCCTGCTCACGGGCTCCCTGGCTCGACGGTCTTGGCAAGCCCACTCACTTTGCCAGTCCCCATCTTACTGCCAGTAGAGCTGGGGTAATAAGTGAGATGATGGCCTGAAGTCCTCCTGGTTTGCCATGACCAGGGGCAGGGAGCAAGGGGAGCGGCTGCTCAAGGGTGAAGGAGAAACCAGCCTGGGTGGGGTACACGGAGAAGGTGACTGTGGGCCACAGGAACAGCCACAGGACCAACAGTGGTAGCCTCCCTGCCTTGATGGTGTGGGAACAGAGCCTCTGGAGAGACCACGGGTGGGGACCAGCGAGGGTCCTGGTGACCCATCCTGAGGAAGGGGCCCCTGGGGACAGGCCTGCCTTCCGTGCCTGCTCAGGATCCCCCTTCCTCACCCGGCCTGCAGGCACAGCAGTCTTCTGACCAGGACAGGAATGGCTTGGTGACTGATGTGTCATTTCTCGTGAGGGACATCTCATTTTAGAGCCTTGTTGGCACTAGTCTTTTAAATGGCTGACAGCACCAAAAAATTCCCTTGGGAAGGGTCCAAAGTGGACGTTGGATTCTAAGAGAATCGACAGCAGTAATAGACAAGAGCTGTTACCACAGGAAAGGCAAGGCACCTTGCGCGCTGGTTTATGTCCACACTCTCCCGTCACCTAGACACTCAGCTCAATGATTCGTTCTCTTATCCTCGAAGAGAGACAGGCAGGGACGAGGGAACTGACCCAGAGTCACAGCATTAGTGCACGGTGGGTCTGGCATGGAAGCCCAGGCAGATGCGCCCTCGGGCTGGCGCCCAGACCGTGGTGACCCAGGTGATGTGACCATTTTGCTATGCATTCTCCCACTCCCCCTTCCACGCCCCAGGGCGACGGTCACATGCTAGGGGCCCCTTGCCAGTTCTCCCTTTTGGAAACGGATTCCGGCCTGGCCTGGCCTTTTACAAATCAGGAGAGTACGGCGACCTGGAGAAGAGCTCTTTCTCAGGATCCTGGGGTCGTGACCCGACTCTGGCATCTGCACAGCAAGATAATTTGCAGCTTGTCTTCCAAGCATCGCCTGGGAAGCCCTGCCTTTCTGTCACATGGCTGAGAGAAGACACTGTTAGGATTACAGACTGTTGGATTCTCGCCCGAGGCAGCAGGGGCTACTGCAATCCCAGCTCCCCCTGCAGTGATGGGAAAGACCCCTGCATTACCCCTTTCCTCACACCTCCCGCCCTTTCATGCGTGTATGCCTTATATTCTGCCTGATTTCTTACCGATACACGCCTGCTGTTGTCAGCCTGAGGACTCGAAGGCGCAGACCCACTAGCGTGCTCTGCAATAAGCCGGGGCCAGGAGCACTGATTTACAGAACAACCCGGGTACTGACTCTGAGCCTTCAGGGAGGGGGGTGGGAGGCTGAGGCCAGGAACACACACTGGGCATCTGCAAGGTGGGAATCAGTCTTCAGAGGACCCATCTGCAGAGAAGACCCCGAGGTCAAGGGTCCAGGTTATCCTGGCAGATGCTAGGACCAGATCTCTAGGGCATTGTCTTTCCCCGGCCTCTTCCAAGACCAGCCACACACACACATTAGGCTCAGCGCCTCAGAATTGCTCCCCTTTTCATCTAAATCCATGGCTACCGTTCACGGCCCAGGCTGCTTCTCTCTGGTCCTCAAAAGCCTGCCCCCGCTCCCAAATCCGTGTGGAAGTTACGCTCAATGCCAGCTTAGATCCTGTTGTGCCCTGGCTAATAAAACCAGTGGCCATGTGGGGTGGGAGAAGTCACAGTGCACCAGGGCCAGACACTTGGGTTTTAGTCCCTACTTAACTACTGACTGGCCTCCGACCTTAGCAAAGGCACTTACTTTCACTGAAGGCTTCCTTGTGTTCAAAGAGGAAAGGGCAGGGTGGTCTGTAAGGACAACACTCAGTGTCCCCAAGTCCTCCACACCTGCAAGACCTGGAGCAAATGCCTCAGCTTATGCAACTGTCTGAGGGGACGCAAGCCATTCCCATGTCAGACTGCAGGTGCAGTGGTGTGGCTGCTAAAGGGAAGAGGCTGGCAAGTGGGGAAGGAAGGAAGGACTAACAGTGTTCTCCAACAGAAGTGGAATGTGAGCCACAGGTGGGACTTAAGTTTTCTAGTTGTTACATTATGCTGGTATTTTGCTCAATTGGTAGAGAGCTGCTCTGCAGTCTCTGAGGTCCCAAGTTCGATTCCCAGCACTGCAAAAATGGAAGAAGGACGTGGCAAGACAATCTAGAAACAATCAGCCATTGAAGGCTCTATAAGGGTCACTATGAGTCAGACACGACTTGATGGCACCTAACAACAACTGTTGTTACATTAAAGAAGTGAAATGAAACAGGTGAAATTGATTTTAATGCTGCATTCATTTAATAAAATATAACAAAATACTATCATTTCAACATGTAAGCAACATGAAAACAACATGAGACATTATACATTTCTTTGTACAAAGTCTTTGAAATCCAACATGTGCTTTACACTTACAGAATAACTCCCCAGGGCGAGCCGCATTTCTGTAGCCCTGTGTGGTGAGTGTGGCGGATCTGGACAGCCCTGGGCAAGCGCTTGGTGAACCGGCTGTGGTGTGGGTGTTCTATGAACGTGACTGTTCATCAGCGTTCTGTTGCTGTGCGGAAATACCCGAGGAGGGCAGCTCAGAGGGAGAAAGGGCGGCTCTGGCTCGTGGTTTTGGAGGCTTCAGTCCACAGTCACTTGGCCCTGTGGTTTGTGGCCTGTGGCCGTTCAGTACCTCCCATGGTGAAGGGAGGCCGTTCACCTCAAGGCGGGTAAGCAGGGGCTGCGCCCCAATATCCCCTTTAAGGGCACGCCCCTGATGCCATAACTCCTTCCCACAAGGTCCCACCACTTCTCAACAGTGCCATGGGCTGGGGAACAAGCCTTCCACACACTGGCCTTTGGGGTACACTCCAGATCCCCTAGGTCCAAACCATGACAGTGACTGTCTACTACCCCTCCTTCCAACCGCAAGCAAAGTATTAGCACCTTCTACACTGGGGAGGAAAGTGAGGCTCGGGGCAACCAAGCCACGTGTTCCTGGACACAGGGCAGGAAGTCACAGGAGAAGGATGTGAAGCCAGCTCCACCTGGCTGCAGGCTGCAGGGGGGGGGACGCTCTGCTCCCAGGGAGGAGAGGCTGGTCCTCAGTGTGGGAGCCACAAGGCACCAGCTGCTGCCCAGAGGCAGGCTTAGGTTTGGGAACGCCCAGTATGATCCACTCTGCATGGGTTGTGTGCACGTATATGCTCCATGGGAGCACTCAAGGCCTCTTCCCTGTATGGATCCTGGGCCAAGAAGCAGCCACTTCCTGCCACATCCCCCAAGCAAAAAGCAGAAGCCCGGCTCTCTCTCCCTGCGCTGAGCCTTGTTCCTCCTTTCGAAGTGCATGTTCCTGCTGGCGTTTTATCTCCCAAACAATTCAGCTCAATCCATGTTAGAGATTTGCTCTGCTGGGTAATCACCTTTTCATAATTTTTCTTAATTCTTCAAGATGCACTTCTGCTACATTCGGACAAATGAATGCAGTTTCATTACTCATTTTTATCATATGGCAAGTGTCATATATTTTACATCCATGACTAGTGTCAAGCCTCGTATTACGAACACCCTATTTTCCCCTTTATGTCTTCAAACGGACTTTTGGCCTTTGCTTAAATAGGCATTCAGACTCAGCGGCACGTGGTTTTGAGCTGACGTAGCAAGAATCTACGCGGTGACAAAACATGAATGGGAAGCACCTTCTCTTTGTCACAATTATTACCTCCACCTTGCACACTCCTTCTGTAGGAATCTTCTGTGCTTCCCTCCTGCAATGATGTCCTTGTCTCTGGAACTTCAGCCTGGGCCTGAGTTATGTGCAAGCCCGGGACTTTCAGACCACTGATCGTGAGGGTTGGTTCGGACGGGAGAGGCTGCGAGCCCAGGAGCGTCTGGAGCTCAAGGCTGCCCAAGGCGGTCGGGACGGACACAGGCTTGCTGGGGCTTAACATCTCATGAGGAGGGCAGGAGGCTCTCAGAGGGGCAGCGGCACAGAGGAGGAGCGCTGCAGCCGAGACCCGCTGACCCCTGCCTGCGTCCTGTTTACTGCAAACTCCACACTTGGGGCGAAGCCCTTTCCAAACTCACTGGCTGAGCGGCCCTCAAGGCGAGAGACGGAGCAGGGATTTGTGCTCACAGGGGGAGCTCAGAGCTGCACAGCAAGATGGACGTTCTTCCTAAAATCATTCCCAAATCGTGGAATGGTTTCATAAAGACGTCCCTACCTAGAATTGATGTGACACTTTCCTCAGGCCCCTATTTAAAAAACCCATGTTTCTAACCCATGGTTAGAAATCTACTCTTGTTTGAGGCAGGAGTTAATTTCCGTGGCCCAAGGAGATGATGTAAAAGATAAGGGGGGAGGTGGCACTTTGAGTGCTCCCCAGCTCCGACTTCCAGCGAAGCCTGACAACATGCTCCGTGACAGCGACACAGTCCCCGAGACTCTGCCAGCACTGTCTGTCAGGACTAATGACCCCAGAGGCAGCTGTCATTAGCCAATTCACTAATTAGGGGCCTGTTTGTAGAGCTAATGGGAAGGGTAATCATTTGTTAGCTTAAGGAAAACTCCCGGGCATTCCTGACAACTGTCATCATGGAAAAGTCTAGAAGGCAGTTCAGCTATCCCTGCGAAATTCAAAGAAGACCTAGAAAGCGAGTCCTCTCTGATGGCATCAGAGGGAAGGCTAAGCTCCCCCAGGATCTGCTGGCAGGAACTTCCTGTCTCTGCTCCTCACAGATCCTGGGGAGCGGCAAGCAGAGTGTCGAGTCGGCACAGGCCGCAGCCCTTCTCCACGCACGAGGCCCTGGGGCAGGCTCCGTGGGTCAGCCAGCTCTCCTCAGAATGGGAGCCTGGGGATGGAGTCACCACTAACGCCACCGACAGGGGAACCCCCAGAACCCCACTGGAGACAGGGAGCGATCTGGTGGCAGGCCAGGCGTGCGTGTGTGTGTGTGTACACGAGTGGGGGAGCGGTGAGAGAGGGTGTGCGGGTGTGGGCATGAGAGCGTGTGTAGGGAAAGGGGGTGTTCTGATGCTGCCGTCAGTTTTACTTGGCCTTCATGTTAAAGGTAAATCAAAACAGCAACGTTTTCTGAAGATGAATAAATATTATTCGTATTGTGCCGGGCGCGGTGGCGCACGCCTATAATCCCAGTGATCACTTGGGAGGCAGAGGCAGGAGGATTGCAAGTTCGAGACCAGAGGCAGTCTGCGTAACTTAGCGAGACCCTGTCTCAAAAAAAGTAAAAAAAATGGGCTGGGGGTGCAGCTCAGTGGTCCAGCACTTGCAAAGCATGCAGGCGCAAAGCCCTGGGTTCAACCACACACACACACACACAAAAATTATTCATATTGTCAGGAGGCATTTCAGCAATGGGCTAAGCCAATGTCTAAGACTTAAGGAAAAAAGTTTTTGCCCCCTGGATGTGGGATCTTGAAGAGTTGACTCTTCTTAACTGTTTTTACCACTGGGACACAACGTAATTTGCTACCGAGTCCTTCTGGAGCTGTTGCCGGACCCCTGGAAATGGCAGGACGTGGGGACCTGTGAAAGCCACCGGACAAGCCTGGAGGAGTGTCCTTGACAGCGCAAGTGTGGAGGAGAAGCAGGGCACTGCAGAGAGCTGGGGAGGAAGGCAGGGCTTAGGCACCAAGGGCCTTCAGTGGTCCCACTGTGTCACGGTACAGAGCGAAAGCCCAGGCAGGAGTGGACGCCTAGGGTCATGAGAGTGTGACCTGGCTCTCCTGACATTCCACAGCCTGAGACAGAAGAGGTGGTGGTGGTAGGGGCATCTGAGAACCCGACTCCAGCCCACAGGCCTTCAGAAGCAGTGAGAGTCAATTCCTCAGACGGAGGACCCAGGCCCCTCAGAGGGCCAGAGCCCAGCGCCACAGTGCAATTAAACCGATGCCCAGAGGGGCAGCTGCCATGTGTCCCTGCCCGCCTGGGGCCTGTTCAGCAAGTGGGCAGAGAGGCTGTGAGGCCTTCGCTTGCCCGCACCCCAGCATGCCCACCGTGGCAGGCTGCTCTGGCCGGCATCGGGCACGTGTGTCACGCGCAGGCAGCAGGAAAGCAGGTGCCAGCGTGGGCCACAGTCTGAGGACAGCACTCCCTCCCGAGGGAGGACAGGGCTGCCCAGACTCAGGCCCAGGAAGAGGCTCTCTGCACACTGGCCCTCAGGAGGAGGCAGGCTGGGGGAGAGGGCCTTCCTGCAGGAAGAGGGGGCAGATCCCCCCAGTCTCCAGGGCCCCTTCCCGGCAATTCAGAAGTCAGGCTGCATCGAGTGGCTTTCCCTGGGGGGATTTTCTGGGGAAGTGATTAATTTGCTGGCTGGAACACATTCACTTTGGCAGCTGATCTAAACTTCAGGGCGCACAGCAGTCACTGGGGAGCCTGTTTACAGTGCGATTCCGGAGTCCTCTGCTTCAGGTGGGGCCCTGGGCTCTGCCTTCTGTGGGATTCTGAGGAAAGGGGACTATGGGCTGCCACAATCCAGGCTGATGGCGCAGGAGCACAGGCAGGACTGTGAAGGAACAACGTGGAGAGGAGAGCCCAGTGAGGGGCTGACACAGGTCTCCCATCTCGCAACTTCCCTCCCTTTCTCTCTCTCTCTCTCGTTTTAAATTCTAGTGCTGGTGATGGACCCTGAGCATTGCTTATGCTAGGCAGGCACTGCACCCTACCACTGATCTACATCAGCCCGTGGCTTTTTCGAGACAGGCTCTCACTGTATAGCCTATGCTTGCCTTGAACTTTCGAGCCTCCTGCCTCTGCCCCCGCCTCCTGAGTGCTGGGATCA
>VMDO01026901.1:6235-26125 GCA_007922755.1 Pedetes capensis
TACTGATTTGGATCTGTCTCAGGCATGCACAGCTCAAGTGTGAGTTCAGGTGTTGTCTAAGCTGATACACAGAATTTAGAAATCCCTTTCTCCAGCTTCCTCTTCTGGGAATCTTCAACTGCCACCCCAAAACACACACACACACACACACACACACACACACACACACACACACACACACACACACACACAGAGCAGCTTGTAGCAACTTCTTTTCTTGTTCTTATGTTTAAGAAGATGGTACTTCTCTTGGAGTTTCTATTGCCTGTGTAGCCACTGCCACAGCTCTCAGCCAGTGCCCATCTTGGGCCATAAAAGAAGAGAGGAAAAATAAACCCAGGAAACCCATCTCCTCTACAGTTCACTTCAAGATTCGATTCCTCTCCCCAACCTGCTTGCTTTTGTTTCCTTTTCAGAGTCTTTATTCAGGTTGTTGCTTTTTGTATTTTGCCCAGAATTTTTAGTTATATTTTAAAAGCATCTTTTCTGAATAAAGCTGGGATTGTTGTTGTTGTTGTTGTTGTTGTTAGGTGCTGTCAAATTGGTATCTGACTCATAGTGACCCTTTGTACAACAGGTTAAACACTATTGTCAGTGCTTCTCTGCTGTTCATAGGGTTTTCAATGGCGAATTGATTTTTGGGAGTGGGTTTCCAGGTCTGTCTCCCAAGCCTACAGTACTTGGTGTTCCCAGATGGTTTCCCATCCAAGTACAAACCAGGCCTGACCCTGTTTAGCCTCTGAGATCTGACGGGATTGGATGCCATAGGCCTAAGGCTGCAGGCAAAGCTGAGATTAGTGCCCTCCATATCAGGCTGAAAACCTTGGGAATAACTAGTTGCTTCTCCTCAAGTCCTTCTGGCTCTCTAACTTCTTAGCACTTAGCATGATTGTCTTCTTGGTTGCCCTTTTCTGATTAGATTAGGCCACATGATTAATTCAGGTCTATAAGTTGGGTTGGAAGTGATGAGTATTGCTTCCTGGAATATTTAATTCTCAAGGTAAAACTTCCTAAAGTTCTCTTTCCCTCTGCCAGAATGACTGGTGATGTTCCAGCTTGTGGCTCCTCCATCAGTCTACATCTCAGAGTGAGGAGCACGTGGAACAGAGCCCCCTACCAACCTATAAAGGCCAGGTAGCGTAATAACTGAGAAATAAGCCTTTGTTAAGTCACTGAATTTTGATGTTACTCGCTGGTAAAATGTTAATAAGCTTAGCTTAGCTTCTGATACAAAAGCCATATGAGAGGTTTTATCTAGCATCATACAAAAAGTATTTCTAATTACCCACTTTAAATAAAAGTCTCAGGGTAGAGATGAATTGCCTTAACTTAGTCCCAGCTAATTGCAAGTTCTCTGTCATCCTAGGCACTCCTCCTTGAACTTGAAATTGTCTCTGCTGTGCTGAAATTTAAGACTTGATTTCCAAGACCTACCTGTCAGTTCTGGAAATTTATATCCTGCATTCATTTCATGTTTTCTTTTCAGTAGTTGGGAGTTGAACCCAGGGCCTTGCACAAACTTTGGAAGTGCTCTACTGCTGGGCTGCACTCCCAGACCATTTTTTATTTTTAAATTTTGAGAAGATTTTGCTGAGCTGCATAGGCTACCTCTGGTCTCAAACTTGCAATCTTCCTGCCTCAGCCTCCCCAGTTGCTAAGATTACAGGCATGTACCACAGCACCTGGCCTCATTTCATGTAGCTCTTGATACAGTTAGAACAACCGGTAGCCTGAATTTAAGCGATGGGCTAGAACAGAGGTGTCCAATCTTTTGACTTCCCTGGTCCATATTGAGTAGAGAAGCATTGTCCTGGGCAGCACATAAGTTATATAATATAGTTAGTGCATATACATAGTAAAGGGAGTCATGAAAATAACTGCTAAAAACACATGATGTTAAAATATTCTGTGGGGCAACATTACTAGCTGTCTTGGCCACATGTGGCCTGTGGGTTGTGGGTTGGACATGCCTGGGCTCGAACTTAGACTCCTCTCTCTCTTGTATTTTATATTAAAGTTGTCTATTTCTTTTCTTTTCCTTTATGCCAGTCATTATTGGCATTCATTCTTCTTTTTATACTTTTCTTTATCTCCCTTTTATAACATCCCACACTGAAGATGTGTGTTCACTTATTATTATGCCCCTATACCCTTCTTTCTCTTAGTTGACAACCCTTTTTCCTTATTTAGATTAAACTTCATGTTCTCATTTTAAGACCCTTTGACAATTTTATTAAAGTTGGCTCTGTCTGTGGCCTTTGTTTAATTCCTATATCCCTGGCCTAAAGAAGTAATACATAAATTCTGGAATAAGAAAATTCCGAGTGTTCCACATAGTCATAACAGCTAAGCCATAGACAATATATTGTACTTATTATATACTAGGTACATTGCTAACCTCATTAGAATTCATTAATCCATTTATAACTCACCAAACATTCATACATACATAAGTATTATAATCTCTGTTTTGCAGATGAGGTAACAGATACAAAGAACAATATGATTTGCTCAAAATCACACAGCTTATAAATGGCTGATTCAGAATAAGAAACCAGGCTATCTGGCTTCACAGTCTACATTTTATTCTTTGCATTCTTTTGTTTCTCTGTACACAGAGGGTTTTAAAGCATGAGTCAGTAAACTATGGTCCTTAGGTCATATATGACTTGTTATACATTTGACAAAATAAAGTTTTATTGGAACACAGCCACAGCCACTTGTTTAATAGTGTCCATAGTTGCTTTCGTGCTACAAAAGCAGAGGATAACAGCCACTGCATGGCCCTCAGAACCTAAAAATATTAATATCTCACCTCTGTTCTAAAGGATAAATAGGGGTGTACCAGACAAAGATAATGACATGTAAAAATGTATGAAGCATTTCAACCTCAGAGTTTTTCAACATCTGCACTATAAATTTTTAGAGGAAAGAGACCCTTTTTATCACCATGTTGAGAACACCATAAGTACTCAATAAATGCTGGTTGAAAACATTTTATCCAGTTTATTTCCTCATAGATGTATTAATAGCTGCTGTATTTATTTTTTCTGTTTCTGGCATTATTGATTATAATCATATGGTTCAGGAACAAGGAAGTGTAATGAGTAGCCCCATGAAGTGCATATATTATAAATTCATATTACCATGTTTTTAATTACATTTAGTCAACAAAATATTTGTTGATAAGTTGTATATTTTTGCTCAAATGTGGCTTATAATAGAAAATAGTCATAGTAAATCTAATGAGTTTTCAAAACGAAAAGTTTGCCCATACTTTATGGTGATGGTGGTAAGGGAGTTAGAACACACAGGCACACACACACACACACACACACACACACACACACACCAGACTTTGTCTTTCCTCAACAAACACACAATCACAAATACATTTTAATGATTGATGTTTTACTTAGGCCTGATTTCAAAGATGAATATTTTATTGACAATAATTTAAAACAAAAAATAGGATCCAATGGATCTTTCTTGCCTTAGAATGAAGGTGGATCATTAGAGAGAATCACATTGCTTATCCAGTTCTCAGACTTGTTTATTGTTTGCAGCAGTGAGAAGGAATAGTTTTGTGTCATAATAACTTCACATGCCTTTGACACTTAGTTAAAGGGGAAATTATTGCCTGGAAGAATTTTTAATGCAGAATAAAAGGAATGCACATACTAATAACTATTGAAATTTAATTATGTGTTAGAGTCAAATTTATGGGTGGAAAAGTGTTTGATTTCTCTGTTTGATAGAACAAGGTTTTTTCCTGAGCTGGTGAATTAAATAGTGCTTTTATTTACACTTATTTTTACTGGATACCTAAGGTAGGTGGCTTGTTATAAATCTTATGGTAATAAAAATTAAATAGATAATTACATAGTTTAATATTATCATTTGTTTACAACATTCATTTAAATAATAGAGTATTTTTCTTGTTCATAGAATATGTTTTAGAAAGTATGAAAACAGCCTATTAATTGAAAAAAAAAGTTTTCTTCGTATCCTAAGGATCTGGTAGCTTCTCTTTTCATGTTTCACCATTGGACCATTTCTCTTAATACTGTCATCCAACAACGTGAGATCTATAGCTGTACTACCCTGACATCAAATCCCAGCTGATCTCAGAAGCTAAGCAGGGTTGGGCCCTGCTCTTCTGAAAGTAATGAAGCTGCTTATGGAAGAAGTCTTGTTTGTTTGTTTGTTGTTGTTGTTGTTGTTAGGTGCAGTTGACCCTATGTATAACAGAACAAAACACTCCCTGACACTGTGCCATGCACAGCACTATTGTCAGTGCTTCTCTACTATTCATAGGGTTTTCGATGGCAGATTGTTTTGGGAATAGACTGCTAGGTCCTTCTCCCCAGCCTTCAGCAACTGGTATTCCCAGGTGATCTCCCATCCAAGGACTAACCAGGCCGACCCTGCTTAGCTACCAGAATCAGGTGGGATTGGATGCGAGGGTGCAATGGCTGCACACAGGTTCACATTGTTGTTGTTGTTAGGTGCCATGTAGTCGTGTCTGACTCATAGCAACCCTCATAGGGTTTTCAATGGCTGATTGTTTCAGGATTGCCTCAGGAGTAGATTGCCACATTCTTCTTTCATTTTTGTAGTGATGGGAATTAAACTCGGGACCTCAGAGACTGCAGAGCAGTGCTCTACCAACTAAGCTAAATCCCAGTCCGGTTTCACATTGTTGTTGTTGTTATTGTTGTTAGGTGCCGTCGAGTCGGTATCCGACTCATAGTGACCCTCATAGGGTTTTCAAAGGCAGACTGTTTCGGGATTGCCTTGGGAGTGGATTGCCAGGGCCTTCTCCCATTTTTGCGGTGCTGGGAATTGAACTCAGGACCTCAGAGACTGCAGCACAGCGCTCTACCAACTGAGCTAAACCCCAGCCCAGTTTCACATTAGAAAGTACTAATATGTTAGGTTGAACCAAATGAAATTGCTGAGGTAGACTCTTGAAACCATGGAAGGATTAATTTCATATGGTTCAACCTGATAATTTACCACCTTAAAGACAAAAAGAAAGAGATTACTTAGCAGATAAAGAAAAATTGCTTATGTTAAACATGAAACTTAGTGCCAAAACATTATAGGCACTCCCGTTAAAATCCAGAAAAAGGTATAGGGCTATCACTACTTCTATTCAATGTCATTTTATTATATGTATGTCCTGGTTTGAATATAAAATGTCCCCTAAAGGTCATGTGCTTTGTCATTTGGTTCCCAGCTCGTGGTGCTGTTTATAGAGGTCATGGAGTTTTGGGAAGTGGGACTCTGCTTTGCAGAGGTGGTTTCTGGGAGCAGGCCTTGGTCTGCAATGCCATGAGGTTGTCTGCCACTGACTTGTCTGCCCACTCAGATCCCTGCCCTGCCACCACACCTTGCTGCCACTATGAACTATTCTTCTAACTATGAGCTCCGAATAAACCTTTTCTTCCATAAGCTTGTTTCAGTTTTTTTTTTTTTTTTTTTTTTTTTGCTATAGCGATGATAGCTGATTAATACAAAAAATGAGAACTGGAGAGTGGATTCATTGCTGTGCAGAAACCTAACCATGTGTTTCTTAGGCTTTCGAAGCTTGTTTGCCAGGGAGATTTGGAACAGTGTGGAGATGGAGGTGAAACAAGAAGCCCTGGAGGGCTTGAGGTGTGATTCTGGTAAGAGAAAGGAAGACCAGTTCATCCCTGCTGATAGAAATGCAAATGGTGCTCACAGGGCTTCAGAGAAAAATGAAGACTCTGTTGGGCACTGGACTAGAGACCATTCATGTTACATTCTGGCAAAAAATAAATTGGGTATGTTCTGCCTTTGCCCTAAAGATTTGAGTGAGGCTGAATTTAAAAGTAATGGACTAATTAACCTGGTGGAGGAAATATCAAAAAAGGGCTAATGTTCAGGCCATATATTAGTTGGTTCCTACTGTGTTCGGTCAGATATATAATGAAAAAATAGAACAAAAGTCACAAGACAGTTTAAAGAGACAAAAAGCCATGGCAGTGAGGGCTTTTTAAAAGTTATTATGAACAGGGACAGTTCAGGCAAGAAGATAATCCAAGGTAAAGGAAAGCCATGGACTTTGAGTGAGGACAATAAAGATCTCAGGGCAGAGAAGGAGTTGGCCAGACTCCTCTCATCTAAGATTCTCATCGACTGTGATGGCAAACTCATTTGAAAAAAGGAGTGTGTGAAAAGCTGTATCCCAGATAGACTGCTGGAAAGAGGCTGCCCAGGGAAATAATTTCTCAGCCTGGGCATGCAGAGGCTGCTGTAGCAGTCATGATCCAAAAGGCTCCAATTACCTCTGGAGCTAGTAGCAACACTTTGGCAACATGTACATGCTGGTTTTGCAAGCATGAAGTACACAAGAGTTAAGGGGTTATGGAGGCTGCCACCAAGGTTTCAGAAGATAGCCTGCAAGGCCAGGGAATGTGTACCAGGGTTGGATGCTCTGCAGAGAAATCCTGACAGGCTGATGCATGAAGCTTTTCAGGTGAAGCCTAAGCAACAAAGGAGACCCCAGGATGTTGGAGATGCCATCACCGTGAAATGTCTGCTAAATGAAGCTGCCATCAAGAAGTGGAACCCATCCCGGAGGGTTGTTTGTGGTCCAAATGACAGAGTCAGAGAAACAGCTATTCAAGCCTGTTCAAGCCCACATGAGACCAGATTTCAGATGATGCTCTGTGTGTTGGAAGCTAGATATGGAGCCACAGGATTTATATGTCCAGTGGGATATTTGGTCTTGCTATGGACTAATCTTTCCTTTCTGCCTCCCATCTCTCCCTTTTAGAATAGAGTGCTTACTCTGTGACATTATATGTTGGCAGTATGTAACCTGTTTTTTGTTTCTCAGGGGCGTACAGCTAAATTTACCTTGAGTCTCAGTGGAAACTTTGGACTTGGACTTTTAAACATGACTGAGATTTTTAAGATTTTGGCAACTCTTAAAGTTGGACTGAATGCAGCTTGCATTATGAGATGGCTATGAACCTTTGAGGGCCAGGAGTGGAGTATCCTACTTTGAATATAAAATGTCCCCCAAAGGTCATGTGCTTTAACATTTGGTCCCCAGCTGGTGACACTGTTTGTGCAGGTCACGGAACTTTGGGAGGCAAAGCTCAGCTTTGTGGAAGTGGTCAGTGGGGGCAAGCTTTTGGAGGTTTTTATCCAGACCCATGGCTCTGGCCGCTCTCTCTCTTTTGTCCTGTGATGCCATGAGGTCTCCTGCAATGGATCCGGCCACTTGCCCAGAAACTTGCCCTTCCACCATGCCTTGCCACCATTATGGACTGATCCTTTAACGGTAAGCTCCCAGTAAAACTTCTCCTCCCTAAACTTGTTTTGGTTGATTTTTCTCTTATAGCAATGATAGCTGACTAATACAACACACACTGAAAAGAAAAAAACTAAAGCAACAAATTGCACAATATATATTTTTCTATATAAATAACCCAAGAGAATCCTCAAATTCTGTAAATGTATAAAATTCAGCAATGTTGCTTGAAGTGACACATGGTACAAAAATTTGGTTTTAAATACCAAAAATAAACAACTTCAAAAATAGCAACAGCAAACATAAAAGATCAAGTGGAAAATTTAACATAAATATATAACATTTTTTGAAGAATATTATAAAACCTTTGATGAAAAGCAAGATGACTAAAATGAAGAAGTGATGATATCTACTTGATATTTTCGAGATATCACTTCTTTTCAAACTACTTGATAAATCCAATGCTATTCAAATAGAATGTAGGGTTCTGTGGAAATTTATAACCTCCTTTTTAAGTTATATAGAAGGAAAAAAGAGGCCAAACAATAGTCAAAGTAATATTGGGAAGAAATAGTTGAAAGAACTTGCCTTATCAGGTAACATGATTTATTAAAAGTTATAGTAATTAAGATGACTTGGAATTATCTTGGAAATAGACACAATAGACAAAAGAAACAAAACCAAGAGTGGAGGAATAACTACCCCATATATGAGAGTGCCATACGTGACAGGGGCTGGGGTTTAGTTCAGTTGGTAGAGTGCTGCCCTGCACTCTCTGAGGGCCCAGGTTTGATCCACTCCTGAAGCAATCCTGAAAAGCAGTCAGCCATTGAAAACCCTATGAGTATCACTATGACTATGAGTTGGACCCAACTCAGTGGCACCTAACAACAACTAGTACATGATAGAGGTAGCAGTACAGATCTGTGGGAATATAGTAGATTCCCAGGGCTCCTGGAACAAATACCCACAAACTTGGTGGTTTAAAGCAATAGATTTTTAATCTTCCATAATTCTTGAAGCCAGAAGTCTGAAAAAAAAGTATTGGCAGAGCCATCGTCCTTCTGGAGACTCTAGGGGAAATTCCTTCCTTGCCTCTTCCAGCTTCTAGTGGCAGCATGTGTTCCTTGGCTAGTGAGAACACAATGACGATCTCTGCTTCTGTCTTCACACAATCTTCCTATTGTGTGTCTATGTCTTCTCTTCCTCTTATAAGAACACTTGTCATTAACTTTAGGACCTACTAGCTTAATAATCCAGGAGAATCTCATCTCCAGGTGCACCATTTAATTACATCTGCAAAGACAGTTTTTTCAAGTTAGGTCGCATTCACGAGTCCTGGGGATTAGGACTTGGGTATATTTTTGAAGGGAGCTGGGGGGAGACCACAATTCAAACCACTACAGAGAGTAAAGAAGAGGGAATTCAATAAATATTGCTGAGACAATTGGTTGTTCATATAAAAAATTGCATTCCTGAATCATACCATATCAAAACCAGACTTCCATATGGATAAAGTACCCAAAATCAAAGAAGATAATTTTAACTGAGAAGTACATAGAATATTATAGTGGACTCCATATGAAATTATTTATTAAATGAGACCCCCCCTAACACAGACATAATAGAAAAAATTAGCAAACTCAATTACTTTGAAATTTAAAACTCTGTACATCAAAACTACCAAAAATAATATTAAAGAAAACACAGATCACATGTTAAGTGCTGTAGAGACAAGTCTGACTCATACTTACCCTACATACAACAAAACAAAACATTATTCAATCATATGAGATCAATATATTTGAAATGCGTATAATTCATAATAAATATGTACAAATAACTATGGAAAGGAAACATAATAATTAAAATGGGCAAAATTATGAACAGGCAATTCAGAGTACAGAAAATAAACCTACGAAAAGATACTCCAACTCTCTACTAATTTGGGAAATGAAATTGCATTGAATAATGAGATTCCTTTTTGCAAATGTCAAATTTGCAAATACTGGAAAGCCTGAGATTACCAACACTTGGTAGTATATATTGGCATAACCACTTTGGCAGTGAATATTGGCTTTATCTAATAAGGTTGAAAGTACCTGTGCCTGGAACCCAGAAATTCCTTTGGAGACATGTTTTGCAGCTTTCAGTCACCAGTGAAAGAATGAACAATTTGTAATAAATTCATACAATGTAATATTTTGTGACAATTGAAATAAATGAACGATCAGTATCTATGTCTACCTGGATAAATCTTAAAAATACAATGTTAAGAGAAAACATAAGCTTTAGAAAAGTAGATACAATATGATACCATTCATGTATGTTTCAAAGCAGGGCTCCCCGACCCTTGGAGGATGGACTATGGACTAACTGATACTGATCTGTGGCCTGTTAGGAACCTGGCTGCAGAGCAGGAGGTGAAGCAGCAGGCGAAGTTTCATCTGTATTTACAGCCACTCCCCATCTCCAGTCCCAGTCCATGGAAAAATTGTCTCCCAAGACACTGGATCCCTCTTGCCAAAAAGGTTGGGAACCGTTTTAGATAATGAAAGCCAATACTATGTATTGTTTGGTAATGCTAAGATTTGTTGCAAAAGTATGATGATCTCATAAGAATGCTAGACACCAAACTTTGGAGGAAAGATTCTTTGGGTTAAGATGGCAGAAAGAAGGAAAATTAATGGTGAGAGAAGACATATAGGGCTTAAAATTTATTTACTATGTTTTAATGAACCTGGACCATGAATATGTGAGTATCATTATATTACTCTCTGGACTTTTTGCATTTCTGAAATCTTTGAAAATCTTCCATATTTTCAAAAGAGGAAGGTAAGAGATGATTGAGTTATTAAGAGGATATTGATCTTATGACTTGAGTCCTCTCAAATTTAACATATGATGACACGGTAGGTAAAATTATAGCAAGATGGAATTTAGATACAAGGAAGAAAGAATGAAGAAGGAACATGGGTTGACCTGGCATGGTGGTACACACATGTAATCTCAGAAACTCTGGAGGTGGAGGCAGGAGAGTAGTGAGGTAGGCCAGAGACAGCCTGGGTGACTTAGTGAGACCCTGTCTCAAGATAAAAAGTAAAAATTGGGGCTGGGAGTGCAACTCAGTGGCAGAGTGCTTGCAAAGTTATACAAGGTTCTGGGTTTAGTCCTCCAATACTGAAAAATAAAAGGAGCATGAGAAGTCTGGAGGCCTGCAACTGACTTAATTTTGCTTCTGTCACTAACTAGCTCTGAAGCATGGGTAAATCTTTTAAGACCTTGGAGCTTTGTAATGTTGGATTGAAAACAGAACATCATTTTGATTATAGACAGAATAACTTATCTTTGCACAATTCACAAAGACATGATCATGTGGACTTGCAGATTGGAGAGTTGCACTAGAGGAGGCAGACAAAGGCTAGACTGATACTGTGATTCTTTGCAGTTAAAATTGTGAAGGAGAAAGATTAGAAAGTGGATAGATACATTGAAGGCTACCAGTAAGACTGAAAGTTCACAAACACCAAAACCCAGCAACTTCCCTGGAGACCTGTGTAAACCTGTTCATAGCAGCTTCACAAGAAAATAAGGAAGAAATAGGAATATATCAAAGAATAGTCCTTAGTTCAGATATTACGATGATCAAAGACTGGAAAAGAGAAATTAGGAAATTGGGATAGTTTTTGTGTGTGATGTTTCTCATCTTGCCAATCATGTTATATCTGAAATTACATTTTTGCTGATGCTTTGCAAACTTTGTAAAACAACAGGATGTTGTAAAACAAGCATTAACTTTGAGCTCCTTTGAAGAGGAAGACTGGCTGGCTGTCCCACTAACCTCTAAGGATCCTCAAACGGTGACATTCATCACAACAGACCACTGCCTCTCAGTCAGTGGAAAATTCTTCTAATCATCAAATGTGTAAAGTTAAGCCAAAGATTTGGATCTTATCAATGTCTAATCAAAAATGGAAGTTTTCTCCTTAGAAAAGATTTTCCCTAAATCTAATAAATAACTAGGAGAATGATGTGGCAATCCAGTTCTGAAGCAATTCCGAAACAATCAGCTATTGAAAACCCTACAAGGGTTGCTATGAGTCACACCCCACTAGATAGCAGCTAACAGCAACAAATATATATATATATATATATATATATATATATATATATATATATACATACATATACACGCACATGTATGTATATATATGCATATACATACACACATACATACACACACATATAAATATGACATTACTAAGTTATAAGTTAAAACTTTTCAAAACTCAATAATAAAAATTTTTGAGCAACCATTTCAGGCAACTGATTTTCTTCCTTTCTCTATTGAAATGATATTACAAAATCATTATCATATGAAAAGGCAGACAAATGTATGCATCAAAATATGAGAAAAATATTATAGAGGTGAGTCAGGCTCTCAATTAATAAAAACAAATGTTTATTTTTCTGGATTTTGTTTCACTTATAGTATTTTCCAGCTACTTAAAATGCATACTCCATTGTGATTTTCAAAAATTCTTTATGTATTTACCTTTGTATGTGAATTTTATTCTTTATTTTGCATTCTCTACCTTAAAGGAGACTGCAGCCATAGCAGTATGCCTTCCGATCCCACTAGATCTCGGAAGCTAAGCAGGGTCAGGCCTGGTTAGTACTTGGATAGGAGACCACCTGGGAACACCAGATACTGTAGGCTTGGGAGAAGGACCCAGCAACCCACTCCCAAAAATCAGTCCGCCATTGAAAACCCTATGAATAACAGAAAAGCACTGACAATAGTGTGCCTGCTGTACATAGGGTCACTATGAGTCGGATATCGACTCAATGGCACCTAACAACAAACAACATCTTAAAGGAGGTCCCATAAATTCATAAGATTCAGATGCCATAGATCTTATGTTTTTTTTCCTGAACTTGATATTATAAATCTTAAATACTAATTTACTGTGTACATTATAGACCCTAACTGTGACAGAAATTATGAAACTTGAAGATTTTATGAGAAACTTTTTTAATGCCTGAGGTGTGGTTACCAAAATCATAATTATTAGTTGAAAATGGGAAAATTTTTTCCAAGAATAAAAGTTGTTAAAATATATATAACCTGGTTAAGAATCTATGTTGTTGTTGTTGTTAGGTGCCGTTGAGTTGTATCCGACTCATAGTGACCCTCATAGGGTTTTCAATGGCTGATTGTTTCAAGATTGCCTTGTGAGTGGATTACCAAGTCCTTCTCCCATTTTTGTGGCGCTGGGAATCGCACCTGGGACCTCAGAGACTGCAGAGCTGTGCTCTACCAACTGACCTAAATCCCAGCCCAAGAATGTACGTAGGTACAGCCAAATAGAAGTAATAATTTAAAAATGGTAATAATGACAGCTAACTTTTACTGACATACTATGTGTCAAATGTGTCAAGTCACTATTACGCCTTTTATATAAATTCTCAGTTAATTTTGTATTTACTTTATTAAAGTAGTATTCATGCAAACAAGGGTAAGTGCTTGCACAATATACATGTTAAAGACCTACTGGATTACTGATCTTTGGGGAAATATCAGGGAAATGGGATTAGTGGAAGGTATGCAAATTCTGTCTTGCTCATTCACTGAGGATAGTGCATGGTGACATTCAGTTCCAAGAATTGTGCCCTGACTCTTGGCTTTGGGGTTTTTAGGATGCATGGTTTAGTGTGAAAGCTTTGTAAATTGTAAAGCTTAGCCAACTTGGCTATGTTAAACTACCTTTCCCAGAAGTCCTTTCCTGTATGTTTCTGGTTAAGATGAGCCACAACGGAGATTGGTCGTAGGACTCCAACAGATACCAAAATCCAGATATAAATCCAGATTTATATCCATTCTGTTATATAAAACAGTAAAGTATTTGCACATCACCTATACATATCCTCTTATATACTTTAAATAATCTCTAGATTACTTTTAATACCTAATATAATGTAAATGTTATGTAAATAATTGTTATACTCTACTATTTAGGGAATAATTACAAGGAAAAACACCTGTACATGTTCAGTACAGATGTAATTATTTTGTCTGAATATTTTCAATCTACATTTGGTTAAATCTGAGAATGTGGAACCCGTGGATACAAAGGGCCCACTATATATCCCTCTGGGGACACTACAGGATTAGACGAGCTAGTAAAGTAAAAAGCATTAAGAACTGTGCCTGGCATAGAATAATCATTTAAAAATGTTGGCTACTACTATTATTATTATAAAAGCAAGTTGTAAAAAGTAAACCATATTTTCCCTCAGTAAGATTTTCATGGTTACATTTCATTATCACCTTCCTTTGCCCACTTACTTATCTTGGTGGATCTTTATAGGGCACATGTCACTTCAGAGGCTTCTATTGTTTTGCATTTGATCTTGTTAGGGTGACCATAGATTAAAGGGGAAAAAGAAAATCATATGGTTTCCCAATATGCCTCTTCCTGACAACTTCTTTAATTTTCCTTGTTCACAAGAAGGATAAAAATGTACAGACAAGCAACTTTTTTTTCATAACTGAAATTAGACAGCCCTTGTACTCATACTGAAAGCTCCATTACCGCTAAGCATTTTATTTCCTTATGTCTAATTTTAAGTTTATAAAATCCCTGATACCACTAATCTCAACAAAATTTTGTTAATGGTGTGACTTCTGGTACTCCATGATAAAAAGCCATAATAAAAATAGATGCAAGAATTTCTTGAATTTCTATATGAATGTTATTTGGGGATCCCATGGACATGAGGGTTTTTATTGTGTTCCTTCCTATTATGACACATATGAAGGATGATGTGTATAAGATTAAAATGGTCTCATGAACTAACTCAAGAATTCTTTGTGGGTGCTGACTGATGGTAATCTTCATCTTCTCTCAAGAAATCATATGAGAATGCCAGCAAATAGATGTGGCATTATTAGTTTTTAGATTGATTTTATTCTTAATTTTTTTTTTTTACTTTTTATTTATTTATTTATTTTGCAGTACTGAGGGTTGAACCCAGGGCCTTGTGCTTCCATGCTCTGCAAGTCCTGGACCACTGAGCTGCACCCCCAGCCCTTTTTTTTTTTTTTTTTTTTACTTTTTGAGACAGGGTCTCGCTAAGTTATGCAGACTGCCTCTGGTCTCGAACTTGCGATCCTCCTGCCTCCGCCTCCCAAGCTGCTGGGATTACAGGCATGTGCCACTGCACCAGGCAATTGATTTTATTTTTTTAGAGCAGTTTTAAGTTCACAAGAAAATTGAATAGAAGGTACAGATTTCCCCCACATCCACACATATGTAAACCCCCCCCCATTATTAGGATACTATACCAAAGTAGTACATTTGTTACAACTGATGAATGTACATTAACATATCATTATCACTCAGAGTCTATGGTTTACATTAGTTTTTGCTCTTGGTATTGTACACACTATGGGTTTGGATAAATACATAATGACATGTATCTATCATTACAGTATCATATAATGAAGTTTCAGTGCCCTAAAGTATCTTTATACTCTGCTAGTGGGACATTGTTTGCATTGTTTCTGACTCACAGATTCATAGGAATCAATGGTTCATGTGTGGCCACTGATGCTTGCAAATGACTAGATTGAAGATGAGAGACCATGGTCAGTGTGAGAGACCATGGGTGTGCTTCAGCTGAAAGATTATGCAGACTTTGTGGCTTGGTCTGCAATTTTGGCCCACAGAGGCATAAATGTTGTTGTCATTGTTAGGTGCCATTGAGTCGGTATCCGATTCATAGCAACCCTGCATACAACAGGCGAAACACTATTGTCAATGCTTCTCTGCTGTTCATAGGGTTTTCAATGGCAGATTGATTTTTGGGAGGGGGTTGCCAGGTCCATCTCCCAAGCCTATAGCACCTGGTGTTTCCAGGTGGTCTCCCATCCAAGTACTAACCAGGCCTGACCCTGCTTAACTTCCCAGATCTGACAGGATCGGATGCCACAGGGCTATGGCTGCGGGCGAGGCATAAATAGGGGAAGATAATCTGTAGAGAGAGGTAGGGAGTGGAACGTACAAGTGACAGAGATAATTATATTTGTAGCTTCAGCTTCGACAAGGCATGGAGTTGTAGGAACAGTTAGCAGAATTCTGAGCTTCCTGGTTGGCATTCCTGTGAGAGGTGGGGCTATGTTGAGAAAACCGGGGTACAATATGGCTTCTTGAAATTGGGCAGAATTATTGGAAGTAGAACCAATGAACAGTGTCAGTGTATGGTCTCTGCAAGGTTTCTGTGAAGTTGAGTTGCCTGAAAGTAAGGATAGTTTAATTTTTCTTTTGGAGAACAAGATGAGCCCAAAAGTCTAGGGAGTGGTTGGGCCTCCAGTGGGGATCACAAGTTTCCAGAGATGAGTAAAGGAGATGAAAAGAGAAACTGATATTTGGTCTTTCCAGTTCTTTCTTCTCACATTTCTCCTGAAAATATTCCTGTTCAAAATATATTATTCTATTCAGCTTAATTTATCCTGACCCTCAACCAAACTCACATATGGCTTGGATAGGCTGGTCCTGATGACAACAGTGTGCAAGTGCTTGACCTTGTGAACAAACCAGCCCATCTCCTTGGCTACAGTGATTAGCTCAGTCTCAAGCCACAGCCACATTCAGGATAATCATAATCCTCTCTGGGATTTTCCTTACAGGAGTTTGAGGCAAGATTATTACCACATATTCTCGAATCTAATCAGCACCCTTTGAATAGTTTTAGAGGGCTACAAAATCAGATATAGATTATAATTGCATGCAGGTTGGATTTGCAGCTGGGTCCAGAGTTCTCTTGTGGGAACTCAATCTATACATGATTCTAATCCACATCTGATTTTGCAGTCCCCTAAAATTGTTAAAAGGGTGTGGATGATATTTGAGAATATACAGTATTTTGGCTCTGATTGTGGTGCTGCTGGTTACTTTGATGCTCAGAACATGAGGATGAATTCTGGAAGACAAGAGAAGTATGATGAAGCAGCAGGAAGGTAGTGGGGGAGGGAGGGAGAGAGTGAGAAACAAATGGATAGACAGCTGAAAATACTGTGTATTGCATCTGAGCTGAGCTCCTTGGCCAGAGATGGATACCTGCGACCCACAGCAAAACTAAAACATGCTTGAGGAGCCAAAGACACATGTGACATACTTTATTTCAGGATTTTCCTCTTCATTCTCTCTGCAGCACTGCCACCCATGGCTGCTGCCCTCTGTATGCCTTATTGCCTCTCAATGCCCTCTAGTCCTCTCTGTGCACTACAGTCCTCTCTGTGTGCCCCAATCATCTCTGTGAACTCAGTGCTTCCAGAGGTCTTCTTAAGGCTTTTACATAGTGGCGAATTGCCAAGATGACTGTCTATTCATGTCACAGTTACATGGGATAACATCATAGTTATATTATGCACATGTGCCAGTCTCTGTTCTCTTACTTCAGTCTGTTTAGATTCTAATTCTTGTTATCTAGACCTGGCCTTACACCGTGTAACTGTATGCTCTAGACTTGCTAGATACTATGCCAGTAAATCCCTTCCCATCTTTTCTCTTAAATGAGCTGGAGTTAAGTTTCAATCACCTTCAACTGACAGAGTCCTGACTAATCTTAAAGGACCATTGAGGTAGAGAGGAGGCAAGCATTGTGGGCACCGGGTCTTCTTTATTGGCACAGAGCTCAACTCCTTAAAGAATAGCTCCTTTTTCCTAAAGACAGCAAGAAAATGGTGAAATCTTGAAGGAGACTGAGCAAAGAAAGGTCCAACTCTAAATCAACTTACATTCTAATTATTAGGTAAAGTTGGTTTAAGGATTTCAAGACTTGTTATGCTTTTGTAACATCAGTAGTGGGCACTGGCTGAACTATACAGCATGGATTCAAATCCCACCTTCATCACTAACTGTGTCAATCTTACACTCTGAGTAGCAGCCTCATCTGTAAGATAGGGATTAAAGTAGTACCTATCTCATGCAGTTTGTACAAAAATTAAATGAATTAATTTACACAAAGCTTTTAGAAGAGCACTCAATAAAAGAGCAATAAATGACACTATTACTATTGTTATTTCTCATATTTGTTATTTTGATTTGTTAGGGAACAAGGAGTGTGCGTATGTATAGGTTTGAGAAGATGTGGAGGAGAAAGCTTAGTGGATAATGACAACACACAGGTAAACAAATACCCAAAGTTTCCAGGAAAAAGAAGTGGGTAAGTCATGGGTGAACCAGAGCTCAGAAGATCCCTGTGTGTTCATTCTGGCAGAAAGTGTTTGGGAATCAGATATCTAAAATGTACAGGTAAGGACATTGAGGACTAGAGACTATCCACGTCAAATAAAAGTTATAGGCAGAGCTGAGACTTGAGCCCAGATATTGGGACCTTAATTGGATTTCCTTCACAGGTCACTTTAGTGTGAGCAACATGAGTGCAAGTACTTTGCCTAGTATCTTAAGGACTAGAAAAAGTTGGTATTGGATGAATGAATGAATCTCACCTAAAATGACTCTTCTGGTAATGACTGCTAGTTACCCTAAACTTGATAACTTAAAACAATGATCATTTTTAATATGAACATTGATTTGACATGAGGAATTCATGAAGGGCTCAAGTAAGACATTTTTCGCTTGAGATCCCTTGTATAATTATAGTCAAATACCATTTGGAGCTGTAATCATGTGAAGTCTTGATTCAGTTGGATATCCAAAGTTACACATTCATATGGCTGGCAGTTGAGTGGTAGTTATCAATTGGGAAGTCAACTGAGGCATCTAGAGCCTCTATACATAGCCTATTCATCTTAGACTTCCATAATGACTCAGGACTTGAAGCAGGAGCATTGCTGTGAACAAGTGGAAGCTGCCTTTCCTTTTCTGATGTAGGCTCAGAAGTCACACAACGTTACTTCTACCATATACTATTGGGTACAGGTGAGTCACAAGCCTGTCTAGGTTCAAGGGAGGAGGACATAGGTCTTACCTTATTGATAGTCAGACAATTTGTGACCATAAAACCAAAAATCCCACAATGACCTTCTCTATATATTTGTAAGCTTTATCCATGTAAATTGACCCTACAAGGATGAGACTTGATACTCTTCCTTTCCCAGTTTATCTGGTGTCCTTCGGGGCATGAGTCACTGAGGTACTGCTTGCTTTGTTTAAAGACCTTGGTTACACATCCTCTTTGTGCTGCTGCTTATTTCTAGCTCAAGCCACAGGTGATGTATTAATCTTGCTTATGTGTGGCATGCTCTTGCTCTTTGCTCCAAACCCACCCCATTCTCCTTTTTTTCAGTCATCTCTATCACTCTCATTCTCCTTTTTCTTGCTTTCTCTGGAAGTAAGGCAGCAATTCCAGAGGGAGGCTGTCACCAGCCTATTCTGCCATCAGAAGCCACTCTGAGAGTTTCACTCAGCTACTCCCAGTCTCACTGTCTGTAACTCAAAGGGCCTCCAGTTAGGTATCTTTGGTTCAGGAAATCTCCCTGTCAAAGTCTCTTTAATGGCATATGAACTGGTGAAGCAAAGGAATGATCTGTGCTCCTAAGGCAGATGAAAGTCCTAAGAAAATTTCGTGCTTTTCCTTCCGAAAGCCTTCCTAGGGGACATGAGGGCGCCTCGCCAATGGTCTCTAAAAACAGTGTGGATTCTGACTCTGGTGATTTTTCCAGGAACTACCTAAAAATAAAACATATCCTGAGGCTTTTAGTGTAGTAAAAGCCTCTGTGGCAAGTCAAAACACAAGGAATACAGTATACAGACGGGTGCAATAAATACCAGCACTGCTATATATATATAATATTTTCAATTTTTGAAGGAATTTGGTTCACTGCCAAAATAATCTGAAACACTGGAATTCTATTAATAATTAAGAACCAATTAGGTAGGAAGTTGTCAATTTGTAAACTAATCTTAGACTTCTAAGAGGAGAAATAAAATTATTTTAAGGGACCATAAGCTTCTTTCACAGTTTGAAATATAATTATCCCACAACCAACATAGATAATGCTATCGCAAATGCAAATTTAAGATAAGTCTAAGCAAGAACTTTCAAGCCCCAAGGAAAATATTTATGAACAGTTGAAAAGAGGAATAATGACAATTTATAAGGTTGGTTGGGAAATGAGATTCAATGGAATATTATGTTCAAACTGTATGTTATGGTTAGAGTGTCCCTAAAGCTTAGAAGCAAAAAATAATATAAAATTAAATTAAAAATCATGAAATTAGAAAGCTAGCCCTTACAAGTTGAAATATGTGGTAATTATCCTGGTTGTGGTTAAAGGTACAGGTGATTCATTCTAAGTAACAAACCATGGTATTTTCCTTCCTGAAATCTTACAGAAAAGCAATTTCAGTAAGATGAAAAACATCGAATTGAAAAAATGGTTGATTTGGCTTTCTTTATCACTTCATGGACCACATCAAACTGATTGCCCCAATTGTGAAAAAATGAATTAGCCAAGAAAAAAGAAGTTCTCCTAAAGCTAATTCAGAAGCAAACTAAAGTTGATGAGTACTTTTCTTAATTCTTTTTCATGTAAGAACACACACACACATACACACACACACACACACACA
>VMDO01026902.1:0-26014 GCA_007922755.1 Pedetes capensis
GTTAAAGAATGGTAAGTTAATATAAAAAATTACAGCAAATACAAAACTAACTTGAGTACAAATAAGAATCAATTTTAATTGAAAAACTTCTTCATATAACATACAATGCTTCTTTTTAAGTAGTAAGATATAATTGCTTTGTGTTGACAAAGTTATATGTATAATTATATACTATAAATATTATTGTATATTAAGTGTATATTTAATATAGAATATATTATATATTATATATAATATAAATTTAGGTATAAATACATATGTAGGTATGTACATATATACGTATGTGTGTATATATGTATGTATGTATATATGTGTGTGTGTATACATACATATATATATATATATATATATATATATATATATTGTGTGGGGGGGTGTTAGATGTCATTGAGTCAGGTCTGACCCATGGGGACTTCTATGTACAACAGAACAAAACACTCCCTGACACTGCCGTGTCTGGCACTATGTCAGTGCTTCTCTGCTATTCGTAGGGATTTCAATGGCTGATTGTTTTGGGGATTGCTTTGGAAATGGACTGCCATGTCCTTCTCCCATTTTTGCAGTGCTAGGGATCAAACCCAGGGTCTCAGAGACTGCAGAGCAGCACTCTACCAACTGAGCTAAATCCCAGCCTCATATATATATATTTGTGTATATATATATATATATATTTGTGTGTGTATGTGCCTGAAACAAAAATCAGAACCACTCTACTACCTTAATCGTCTTCTACGCCTTTTCTTTCTTTCACTTTCTGTGAAAAATGTACCTCTGGTACTGAGCTAAGTTTCAATTTTTTTTAGAAGACGCAGTTAAAATGACTAAATAGGTTTTTTTTCCCAACATAGTTTTATACTATTAAAGATCTCTTTTTCTTTTGTCTGGAGACAGGCCCTCGCTGTGTAGCCCAAGCTGGCCTTGAACTCCTCCTGCCTCCATCTCCCTACTGTTGGGATTTCAGGCATACCCAACCATGCCAGCTGGCTCAAAGATTCTTTTAAGGATCTGATTCAGCCATCTGAACACTCTCTTCTACTTCTTATCATTATTACTTTATAAGTAGGAGAGGATTGTAATAACATAAACATCCTTTACAATTATATCTTTAATGGTTTTATGGGATTGTGAGATGAGCAATTGACTTGAAATCAGAAGAACTTTACTTTGAAACTTATTAGCTGCCTTACTTGTGACTTACCTATTTTCTACCACATCACTGTCTCTTAATGTATAAAGTGAGGGCAACAGAACTGGCTTTGACAACTCACAGTAGTTGTTGAAATAATCAAATAATGTAATATCTAGAAAGTGTCTTTAAAATCTTCAAAGATCTGTGTACTTTTAATATACAGATACCTTATTTTCAAGACCAAGTCTACTCTTTCTAGATTAAAAAAAGGGTTGTTTTTTTTTAGCATTTCTCAATTTCTACCTCTTATTAATTCTGAGATCCATATGCCTAGTAAAGAGTTTAAGGTTCTTGAAGAGAAAGTCATTTTATTCTTAATGAAAGTCTTAAAGCTGGGCACAATGGCACACACATATACTCCCAGCTAATCTGGATGCTAAGGCAGAGGGATGGATCTCCAGTTCAAGGCCACTTGGAGCTACATAGTGAGACTTTGTTTTTAAAAAAAAAAAGAGAAAAGAAAAATATATCTTTAAAATTTAAGAAAAAAAAATTTTTTGTAGTACTTTGGGGTTAAACCCACAGCCTCACACATACTTTACAAGTGCTCCACCATTGGGCTGTACTTCCAGCCCATTTTTTCTTTTATTTCGTTATTTTATTTATTTATTTATTTATTTATTTTATTTATTTATTTTATTTATTTTTTTTGCAGTACTCAAGGTCTCCCGCTTGCATGCTTTGCAAGTGCTGGACCACTGAGCTGCTGCCTTCAGCCCATTTTTTTTTTTTTTTTTTTTTTTTTTTTTTTTTTTTTTTTTTTTTACTTTTTGAGACAGGGTTTCACTAAATTATGCAGACTGCCTCTGGTCTTGAACTTGCGATTCTCCTGCCTCTGCCTCCTGAGCCACTGAGATTACAGGCATGCGCAACCACACCCGGGTATTTCTTTGTTTTGAGATAGGGTCTTGCTAAATTGTATAGGCTGCCTCTGGCCTTAAGCTTGTGATCCTCCTGCTTCAGCCTCCCAAGTCTCTGGGATTAAAGGCATGTGCCACCATGCTGTTCAAAATCTAATAAATTTTAAAATGAGAAGCCATTTGTCTTTCAGATAATTTTTTGAATTGTGTGTTTGTTCTCTTAGTGTTTCTCAATAACTCAAAGAAAAATACCTGTATTATATTGTACTTGGTAAAATGCTGAAAAGTTTAATTTTATCTATAGAAGGAGCCTGAAAATAAAAATTTGGATGTATAAGGAAACATAATTTAACAAAAAATGTGGTTTTGTATAAAAGAAAGTACAGATTCATTTATTCTTAGAATGTGTGGAAGTAAATACATGGATAAAGAAGAAAAATACTTATATTTCAAAAATCTTTGACAAAGTTCCAAAGTAAAAGTTTAGATTCTGTGTTTTTTGCCTTTTGCATTTTTTTTGCATTTTGTCTGGTATTAGTATAACTATTCCGGCTCTTACTGTTTCATGTTTTCTATCCTTTTACTTTTAACCAGCCTTTTTTTTTTCCCTTCAACTTTCATCCTTTTACTGTGAAAAAAATATGAAAAAGTCTATTGTATATTCTTGGGAGAAGGGCCTGGCAATCCACTCCCAAGGCAATCCCAAAACAGTCAGCCATTGAAAACCCTATGAGGGTCGCTATGAGTCGGATACCGACTCGACGGCACCTAACAACAACAACGACAACAATTGTATATCCATATAGTTGGATGATTTAGAAAAATTCATTCTGCCAATCTTTTATTGGAGAGTTTAAACATTTCCATTTAATATCTTTACTGATGAGGTAAGATTTTTGTCTGCCATTTTACTTTTTGGTTTGTATATGTTTTATGGTTTTTTTGTTGTTGTTGTTCATGTATTTCTCCATTATTGTCTTCTTTTATGTCACATACATAATTCTAATGTACTGTGTTAATTCTCTTTTTAATTTACCTATGTAGTTACCTTTACTGATCTCTTTATCTCTTCATGTGGATTTGAGTTACTGTCTAATGTTTTCCATTTCATCAGAAGGACACTTAGTATTTTTGCAAGTGTGCTAGTGACTAATATTCTCAGTTTTAGTATATCTGGGAATGTATTAATTTTTCCTTCATTTTCCAAGAATAGTTTTGCTAGATATACGATTTTCTATTGACAGTCTTCATTTCAGCATGTTGACCATCCCATTTCTCTGACTTCTGGCCTTCATGTTCTATGATTAGAACTTATCTTTTAATCTCAGGAGAAGTCCTTGTGCATTATCACTGGCTTTTCTTATGCTGCTTTCAAGATTTTCTGTCCTTTAGCATTTTGATTTTGATGTATCTAAGTATACTTCTCTTTGAGTTTGTCCTTCTTGGAATTGATTGAACTTATTATACAAATATATATTAATGTTTTTCATCAAATTTGGAAGGCTTTTGGTTTTTGGAAGGCTTCTTCCTGAGATAGCAATGTGTATGCTTGATAATGATGTCTGACAGGACTCTGAAGTTCTGTTCATTTTCTTCACTCTTTTCTTTCTTCAGACTGGAAAAATCTCAAATGACTGATCTTCAAATTTACTGAGTCTTTCTTCTACCAAAATGAATCTGGTTTTGAGCCACTATGGTGAATTTTTCATTTTAGTCATTGTAATTTTCAACTGCAGAATTTGGTGTATTTTTTTCACATATATATTTCTATGACTTTATTGATATTCTTTATGAGACATCATTTTCTCATACATCCGGATCTCTAATTTTTTAGGTACCCTTTTAGATCTTTGAACATGTTTTTAATTTAATAACTTTTAATTGTTGATGTAATGTCTTTGTCTAATAAGTCCAACATCTGGGCTTCCCTAGTAGTGATTTTTATTGACTACTTTTTTTCCTGTGCATGGGCCATAGTTTTCTGTTTTCTTAAAATTACTCATAATTTTTGGTTGAAATTTTGGTTGAAAAATTGGATAGTTAAATAAAACAATGTGACAAATCTAGAAATCTCCCTTCCCTAATTTTTGTTGTAGCTTTTTTGTGGGGTGTAGGGTGCGGAGAAAGCTGGAAGGTTGCTGTTTGTGTAGTGATTTTCTTGGACTAATTTTATAAAGCCTACAGCTATACCACTGTGGCATCCAATCCCATCAGATCTCGGAAGCTAAGCAGGGTCAGACCTGGTTAGTACTTGGATGGGAGAACTCCCAGGAACACTGGGTGCTGTAGGCTTGGGAGAAGGACCTGGCAACCTACTCCCAAAAAACAATCAGCCACTGAAAACCCTATGAATAGCAGAGAAGCACAACAATACTGTTTCATCTGTTGTACACAGGGGTCGCTATGAGTCTATTTTCCCTTTCATGTGCTGTCACTGAAGTCAGTGCTTAGTTAAATTAATGGACCCTAATTATTAGACAGGGCTGCGATTTAGGTCAGTTGGTAGAGCACCACTCTGCAGTCTGAGGTCCCGGGTTCAATTCCCAGCACCACAAAAATAGGAAAGGGATGTGGCAATCCATTCCCAAGGCATTCCCGAAATAGCCATTGAAAACCCTATGAGTTGGACATGCCTCAATGGCACCTAACAACAACAGTGATTAGACAGGGATTTCCAGAAATATCTTGCTAACGTTTTGTGTATGCATGTTGAATATGCCTGTAGCTCTCTAGCAATTTACAGCTCTGCCCTGGCCTTTATTTCTTATTTGCACTGTGTCTTAGAGGAACCAGCAGTGACAGATTAGGGCCCTCTATTAGGGTCTTCTGAGGTCTTTCTTGAGCATATGCACAGCCCTGCACATTTGCATGGCCTCTCAGAGAGAGAAATATCTCAGAGCTTTACAAAGTGTACCATGGGCATCTCATTCCCCTGATCTTCCTTTTGATATTCTTGGCCATACTTTAACCCCACCTTCTATCACTGTTTCAGCCAGCTGAGATTTGTAAAAACTATTGCAGATTGTTTGCAGCAAACTCTGTGAAGATAGGCCTTTTCCAACCAAGGGACCTCTGAATTGTGTCAAGTAAAAACAAATCCTGTGAATGCAGCTTTTCCAGGTGCTGCCAGATAAGTCACAAATGACTACGGCTTTCTGGGTATATAGGTTTTTGTGGAGCTCTAAACCTTATCTGCTGATTTTCAAGCCTACAGGTGAGCTATGGAAAGGAGGATAGTACTAGAGCAAGTGAAAATACCACAGAACTCACTGTTTTTAATAAAGTCCAGTCAGTTTGCCTAAATAAGTACTTCCTGGGCTTTGCAAACCTATTTGTTTATTTATTCATCACGGTGATGGGGATTAAACCCAGTGCCTCATATATGATAGGCAAGTACTGTATCACTGAGCTATATCTGTGACCCCTACATGTGCTTTCTAACATACGGTCTATGTCATAGATGATGTATTATCATGACAAGGAGAACAGTTAAGTAGGAAAACAAGCCAGACACCATGGCACACACCAGTAATCCCATTCACTTGGGAGGCTGAGGCAAGAGGATTGGGAGTTTGAGACCAGAGGCAACCTGTGCAACTTAGCAAGACCCTGCCTCAAAGTAAAAAATTATAAAAGGGCCTAGGGACACACCTCAGGGGTGGAGTACCTGCCTAGCAAGCCCGAGGCCGCTGGGTTCAACCCCCAGGACTGCAAAAGGATATATGAAAACTTAAAATAAAAATAAATTTTTAAAAAGGGGTTTGGAGTGTGGCTCAGTGGTAGAGCACTTGCCTTGCATGTGTGAGGCCCTGGGTTCAACTCCCCAGTGCTGGAAGAAAAGCAAAAGATAGGAAGACAAAGAATAAGAATGATAATTGTCTTGAAGAATTGATGGTAGTAGTTAGAAATGTGCGAAACACATCAATGATTAGAATCAAAATTTTATGTAGTATTTTAGGTTTGGTGCCATTCCTTCAGTTCTGTTTGCTGTCTAGATGAGCCCTGTGTAATTAAGGCACTGATATACAAGGACAGGCTAAAATAATTCTAGAGAAACTGAGAAAACTCATACTTAAAATTTATAAAGATACAAAGGATGTGTATTGAAGATATCTTTTTTTCCTTAATTGTAAAAACATTCCTTAAAGTTTGAAAAAGGCTAATACAGCTTGAGTATCCCTTAACTGAAATGCTTGGGACTAAGATGCTACGCTAACAATGATATCTTAAGAACTTCTTTTCCCCCAAATGGGTCAGTTAGAACACCTTAAAGTATATTTAAATCTTTAGATCCATGAATGGTTTTTAAAATTTTACCATTTCTTGGAGTTATATCAGAGAGACTCTCTGAAACATTCTTGGTGCAGTATCTGTAGTAAATGCTGGGCTAGATGGATACTAATGTAACTTAGTATTGCATTTACATTCTTAGGATGATCAGTAATCATGATTGTTCATGTAAAAGTGTTTCATGTCTTTTTCTTTTAGGTATGTAAAAGAAGGAGATACAGTGTCTCAGTTTGATAGCATCTGTGAAGTTCAAAGTGATAAAGCTTCTGTTACTATTACTAGTCGTTATGATGGAGTCATTAAAAAACTCTATTACAATCTAGACGATATTGCCTATGTGGGGAAGCCACTAGTAGACATTGAAACGGAAGCTTTAAAAGGTATTGTAAATGTGTTCATCTGTTTTACCAAACTGATTACTGAGCTCCTTTTGTCATTGGATCCCAAATAAAAGTGATCTTTGCCGGGTGCAGTGGTACACACCTATTGGCCCAGAAACTGAGAGGCTAAAGCAGTCAGATTACAAATTGGAGTCCAGCCTGGGCTACTTAGAGTGACTGTATCTCCAAAAAAAAGAAAAAAAGAAAGAAAAAAAAAAGAAAGAAAGAAAGAAAGAAAGAAAGAAAGAAAGAAAGAAGGGAAGGAAGGAAAAGAAAAGAAAAGAAAGAAAGGAAGAAAGGAAAAAAAAAACACAACTCTTAGTTTTAACAACTTATAGGACCTGAGTTGAGCATTTAGAACACAAAGTTAGGAAAACAGATTCTCTGTGATGCATGATTATCTTTTGCTCAGTTACCATATTGCAGACATGTACAAGGTACAGTAAAACTTCATTTGTCTGGAGGTCTGCCTTCTGGAAACCTTAGTGTTCAAAGACGCAAAAGCCCACTCAGTAATTAAAGATTCAGGTCTTGAACTCTGGTCACTAAGAACAAAAGTTGGAGTGTACAAAGATCACATCTAACACAATAGGCTTGCTCTGTTTGCCACTTACATTAGTAAGCTTTTCATCACTATAACAAAATACCAAACACGCATATTTAGCTCATGGTTTTGGAGATTCACAGTCCAAGTTTGGATAGGCCCATTGGTTTGGTCTCCAGTAAGGGTAGCCAATGGTGACAGATAATGAATGGCAGGAGTGTGTTTAAGGGCAAGTAATCACATCTCGAACCCAGAGCATAGAGAGAACCTTAGGGTTGCGGGAGAACTACCTTCTAAGTGTGTACTGTTAATGTGCTGAGGCCCTCTCACTGCACCCCACCCATTATGGTTCCACAGCACTTTCATTATTGTCATCCTGGGGTTCAAGTCTTCAACATAGTGGACCTTTGGGGGTCACTCACACCACACCCAAACCATAGCACCATTGATATATATAAATAAATATATATTTATTTTTACATATTTTATATAATATGTATGTACATTCTCATTGGCAATGGTTATGAAAGCCAAACTTATTCACGAGAAATAAAAGAGAAAAGAAGGAGAATCAATGAAAGTGGAGAGACCAGCATTCAGAAGCAGCACCCACCACAGGACTTATAAGCAGTAATGTTGTGACCAAAGGGAATTCATTATGAGAATGTTACAGATGAGAACTAAAACAGTGGGTAGTCCCATTAGTAGCAGATAGCTGGCTCTCTGCCTTAGAAATGTGCCAAGATCATGTCATCTAGGAAATAGATTTGATGTCAGACTGGAGGAGGAATAAGTCTGTGATGGGACTCCTAAGTCAGCATTCTGTTTAGGAAGGGCTCAGACAAGATGTTTAGTAGTGTGATTCAGAAGTCTGTATAGAGAATTTGAATTACGGTGGCTGCGTGACTCTTACTTCTATAGTCTACATAATAATAAAACTAATAATTATAATCATTTTTCTCCAGAATCACATTTCAGGATTTATAAAATATTTTACACCTAGTATTTATGATCATTTGGACAGGAACTAAACTAAGTTTATATTTGTGTTATGAAGAAAAGACTTTCAAACACACTTCAGTGCTTTAGTATTTTAAAACATTTTCCCTTAAAGAATTCCCCCCAAATAATTGAATTAATAGGACCATTTAATGGAGTCCAATTCTTAGATACAGCTTTTGAAATATCAAAGCATATTGCAACTTCATAGTTTTCATATTTTTACACAATTAGTTTTTTATTGAGTTAACTTGAAATAGTGTGGTTTTATTGTAAATTGCTTCAAATGAGGGTTTATATCATGAAAAAAGTGCTTAATTTCCAAAGTTCATTTATTCTTTCTTAAAATTTAGTTAAAACTTTTAAAACTACTCTAATTTACTATCTGACCATCAGTCATTGATAAGTAAGACTCCCACATTAGAGTGTAGAGCTAGAAGCATTACAATCTCATGGATTAGGGAGAATGATGAAATTTAAATTAGTCTTGACTCATCCCTCTTAGATTCTGTTTCTACATTGGTTGAGAAATCATCCTTGGTTCCTCATAACATTTTTCTGATCATCAAAGGAGAAAATATGTGTAAAAACATCTTAGAAATTATTTCAAGTGCTGTGTAATAAGATTTATAATAATATTATTATAATTCTTATAATAATAATTATTAGTATAATTAATAATTATTGGTGGTACTGAGGGGCTGAACCTAGGGCCTCACTCATATACTTTGCAAGTACTCTACCACTGGGCTGCACTCCCAGCCCTTTTTTTATTTATCTTGAGACAGTGTCTTGCTAAGTTACATGGGCTACCTCTGGCCTCAAACACAATTGTCCTGCCTCTACCTCCCAAGTTGCTGGGATTGCAGGCATGCGCCACCACACCCAGCTAAGATGGTATTTAATTTCTTCCAACAACTACATGACTATTTTAAATAATATATGAGTGACTTCTCACAAGCAAGTTTTCTCACAAGGCAGTACCATATAGGGGATATATCACAAAATGTTTTCTAGGAAGGTGAGTAGTAGTAAATTACTTGTTCTTTTGGAAATATATACAATAATTTTGGTATATGATATATTTGGGTTATATGTCATATTTGAACAAATATGTATTATCCAATTATTATTGGAGTTCCTTGATTTTTCCATGGGTCTTAGTTCCTAATGGTAATCTTTCTTACTAGTCTTTCTGTAACTTTACCAGATTTGGGGAATATACAGAGATTCTTAAAGTTCAAAATTATACCTTGAACTATAGGAAAATTTATTAGTACCATGATCTCACAGACTGAGTTAGCTATAGGACTGAATTTCAGCTCTTCAGCTCATTAGGTGTGTGACCTTAGGCCAATCTTTTTATCACTCAAGCCTCATCCTTTTTTAAGTCTGTAATGTGGAAATAATAACAGATATCTTACATGTTCTGAATGAAGATTAAATTAATATATTTAGTATTTTACATACAATACTGGTCAATAAAAGTTTTTTATTCCTTTCCTTTCTCACCCTTTAGGGGAATATTGAAAGCCCCACTAGAAAAATTTATAGACTAGTCAGAAGGAATGAACAGAATGTCTCCATAGCTGCAGCAGTGGAAATTTGGGGTTTGCTTTTTTTTGTTTGTTTGTTTTTGTTTTTGTTTTTATGAGGCAGGGTCTCATATGTAGCCCAGGCTACCTTTGAACTCATGATCCCCCTCCCTCAGCTTCCCAAATGCTAGGATTACAGACATGTGTTACCATGCCCTGCTGGAAAATTCTTATTTGCTAAAAATTGAATGTCAGAGTCAAAGCAAACCAGGTTATCTGCTGATTTTCAGAAGTTACACCTTCAGTTTACCAGTTCAGAGATTCTGCAATAAGTCATCAATTTCCTAACAACATTAAATGCCATTAAATGCTCTCAAAAACATTTTTTTGGCTTCCTGAAATATGTACTAGTAACTAGTACTGAAACACATACTATTCTCTCTAGAGTTAGAGAATAGAAAATCACATTAGCACTAGCCACAGAATTCCTTAAGCCATATTCAAAGCTGAGCAAAATTTTAAATGCTACATCATCTTTGGGAAGTGCTTAAGATGGTCACAGATTTTATAGGCTTCTTTCATATAATTTACCTCACATTTAATGCTTACTTTATGCTATGTACGATTATAAATGATAATTTTGTTAGGGAGATGCTTAAAATACAATATGTCTTAGATTTTATAGAAGAGCCTCTCAAATTAACTTATAGCTGCTATATGATTGTAACAGATGTGAAATATGCACAAGGTACTAATAGTTAAACAGTACCAGGTACTGACACATCCCGCCCCCCAACTCTGTGCCTATCATCAGGATGTATGTTTTTTCATTCTAAAGTAGCCCAACTAATACATATTTTGACAATAAGCTTTGAGTTTTGTATAGTATGAGCCACTAAGCCTTTAAAAAAAATTGTTGTTGTTGTTGTTGTTAGGTGCCGTGGAGTCGGTATCCGACTCATAGCGAACCTCTGTACAACAGGAGAAACACTATTGTCAGTGCTTCTCTGCTGTTCATAGGGTTTTCAGTGGCAGATTGATTTTTGGGAGGGGGTTGCTAGATCCTTCTCCCAAGCCTACTAGTTTCAACTAAAGTCAAGTATAACCTTGTTTTCAGATTCAGAAGAAGATGTTGTTGAAACCCCAGCTGTGTCCCATGATGAACACACACACCAGGAGATAAAGGGCCAAAAAACACTGGCAACTCCTGCAGTTCGCCGCCTGGCAATGGAAAACAATGTGAGTCTTCTTGATACTCAAGTGTGAGATTGCACAGAAAATATACATATGTATCTCTGAAAAAATAGCCAACTATCTCTGATGAAATGGCTTCAGTTGGAGTCAATTAAACCATATGAAAATGTTCCCTATTGAAAAATGATAGTGCCATAAAAGCCTTTGAGAGAAATGACAAAACCTTATAAACTTATTACTTAACATTAACTGAGCAATATGGTTTTATTATTTTCTCTTAGAGCTTAATGATAGTAATAACTACTATTTATTGAGTACTTCTAATACTCGGGTGAACTAGAAGCACAACTTGAGACAGGGATTTGGATACCTGTAAAGGAAATTAGAGAAGCAGGATAGGAAAGGGAAGAGAAGGGAAGTGGGCCAGACGTGTGTGGTAATAAGGATCTGCCCTGATCCAAGGGGCCAGGGGATACCACAGAACTGTACTGCTTTGAGGCAAAGGGGCTGCTCATTCATATTCCCTTTCCAGGCTGTGTTAGTTGGCTTTCCGTTACTGTAATTTAAAAAACCTAAGATAATCAACTTAAAAAGAGGAAAAGGCTTATTTTGTTCATGTTTTCAGAGTTTTCAGACCACGACTAACTTTGCTTTGGGCGTGTGGTGGCACTGTACATCATGGTGGGAGTGCATGGTGTAGAAAGCCCATTCACCTCATGGCTGGGAATTAGGGGTGGGGGGACATCCCACAATCCCTATGAGGGCATAAACGCCAGTACCTAGAAAACTTCCCACTAGGCTCCACCTCAAGGCTTCTACCACCTCCCAATAGCACCAAACTAAGGACTAAACCTTTAACACATGGACTTAGGGAGACATTGTGGATCCAAACCACAGCATGGAAATTGACCAAATAGGCAGTATAACACAAAGCAGTGTGGCTTCCTGACAATGTAATAAGAATTTACCTATTTCGTTGAACCACAAGATACAAAGCTATTATTCTAAGATTTGCAAAGGTAAAATAACTAGCCTGAGGTCACACTACTAATACTGCAGTGGAGACAGAATTTTAACAGTGAGTCTATGTCATTTCGAAAGCAACGCTGTGAGCCATGTACTGCGTCAACAATCTTTGCCTCCATTATTTGAGCACATACGTGCCAGACATTGCATATACATTATCTCTAATTCTTACAATAATCCTTCAAAGTGGTTGTATTATCACCATTTTGTTGATGAGAAAGGTCAAGGATGTTGATTATCTGTCTAAAATCAAGTAGACAGCTGAACTGGAGATTTGAACACAAATCTGTCTGGTTATGCCAGGCGTAGTGGTGCACGCCTGTAATCCCAGAAACTCAAAAGGCAGAGGTGCGAGGATTGTGAGTTCAAGGCCAGAGGCAGCCTACATAACTTAGTGAGACCCTGTCTCTAAATAAAAGATAGAAAGGGGCTGAGGTGCAGCCCAGTGGTAGAATATCTTGGGTTCAGTACCCTACTCAGGAAAAAAATATCAAATCTGTCCAGTTCCAAAACCTGAGTTCTTTCCACTCTGCCCCACACTATAGATTTTTAATTTCTTTTATTAAATTAAATTTATTTTATTTAATAAAGTTTAGTAAATAAATTTTATTTATTTAATTTCTTTTATTAAATTAAATTGTGGTACTGGGGGGCTGAACCCAGCACCTCCTGCATACTTCGCAAATGCTCTACCACTGAGCCACACCCTCAGCCCTCTTTTTATTTTTTATCTTGAGATAGCATCTCACTAAGTTACACAGGCTGCCTCTGGCCTGGAACTTGTGATTCTCCTGCCTCCACCTCCCGAGTTGCTGGGATTACAGGTATGCACCACCACACTGGCTTGTTTATATATTCTTGAGAAAAGTAGTTAAGTTATCATGGGAAAAAACTTATAGTTTGGAAATACGTAATAGTATCATTAAAATGTTTGTATCTATTAAGCCACTTATCCTGCATTTAGGGAACTATTCAAAGAAGAAAATGTAGGATACATTCTTCGTGTTTTTCTTCATTTGTTTGTTTTGTTTTTTTTTCAGTGCTGGAGATGCCTTGTGCATACTAGGCAAGTGCTTTACCCCTGAGCTACATTCACAAGGCTTCTTTTGTTTGTTTGTTTGTTTGTTTGTTTGTTTGACTCAGATTCTTGCTATATAGCTCAGGCTGGCCTGGAACTCTTAATCCTCCTGTATCTACCTCCTGGGTGCTGAGATTACATCCTGTGTACCATACCTGACTTCTTTTTGTTTTATATAGCCAAAAATTAGAAGGTGCATATGTGTTCAAAATTGGGGAAGTATTTGTTGGGTAAATTATGTTACCTTATGTTAGGTAAATTATATACCTTTCATAAACACTTTTATTCTTTGGTATTTTCAAGACAGGTTGGCTTTGAATTTGTGATCCTCCTGCCTTAATCTCCCAAGTGCTGGGATTATAGGCATGTGCCACCACTCCTGGCCCTACCTCTGATGAAATTTTATATAATGATTAAGTATGTTCAAATATGAAGATCATTTAGCATAATAGAAAATATAAATTATAATATGAAATACTAGTTTGTAAAGGTAATCATATGAAATAATGAATTTATATATTGCTTTAAAAGCTATAAGGCAGCTATGCATGGTGGTACATGCTTATAACTGGGAGGCTGAGGCAAGAGGATCATAAGTTTTAGGCCAGCTTAGGCTACATAGCAAGGCTCTGTCTCAATTCTTACTTCCACAAAATAAAAGCTATGAGGCATTTTACCAATTGTGTGTGTGTGTATGTGTAGTGCTGGGGATCGAACCAAGGGCTTTATGCATAGTAGGCAAAAAAAAAATCTCTACCACTGAGCAACATCCCCAGCCTCCTTTTTTTTCCGAGACAGCATGTTGCTATATAAGCCAGGCTGGCCTGGAACTCACTATCCTGCCTCCTCATGAGTCCCAAGATTACAGGTCTGTGCCACTACATCTGACATCTTTTCTTAATTATATAGAAAGAAATTATATAGTAGAAAATATGTGGTTTGGCTTTCCTATACCATTTCCCACAGAGATGTATAATAACTAGAATACTCATGATTACTAGAAATTTAGTGGATTTTATTTTCATAAATCACTCTTTTTGTGGTTTTTATATTTATGAATTGGGTTTGTTTAAAATTAAAAGCCAGTGGCATTTACAGTTGTTTGCAATTACCTAAAAATTATTTGTTGAAATTCTTAGAATTCTCTTGTTTAAAAGTTCATGTTTAGCCAGGCATGGTGGCACACACCTGCAACCTCAGCGACTTGTGAGTCAGAGGCAGGAGGATTGTGAGTTTGAGGCCAGAGGCAGCTCTGTCTTAAGATAAAAAGCAAAAAAAAATGGGCTGGAGGGACAGTCCAGTGGTAGAACACTTGCAAAGAATGTGCAAAGCCCTGGGTTCAACTCTGAAAAAAAAAAAAAGTTTGTGTTTGACATGATAAAATCCTTTAAAGCCATCTTTTAGACTAATACAAAGGAAGTGGGATGTAGTCCTAAGAAAATTATTAATATACACTATGTATGAGGACATCATCCAAACTTATATGTTTATTTTTATTTAAATACAATTAATTGATCTTTCCAAAGCAACCACCATCAGAAAAAAACTAATTTGAAGTCAGGCACCATGGCACATGCCTGTAATTCCAGCAACTCAGGAAGCAGAGGCAGGAGATCATATGTTCAAGGCAAAAGCAGCTTGAGCAACTTAGTGAGACCCTCTCAAGATAAAAAATTAAAAAGGGAACTGCTGGTGCAGCTCAGTGGTAGAGCACTTACCTAGCATGTGTGGGGGCCTGGGTTCAACTCCCTAGTATGGCTTTAATATGATAATTATTTAAGCTATCACATCTTTAGCTTGTAGCCAACATCAGAAACAACGGTTTTAAGTTGTTATCATGTTCATTTCTTCTTTAAGTTCTCAGTTCTCTGCCTTATGTAGTTTATAAGAATAGAAAAGATGAAGAAAGAATTATGGGAGGGATTTATAAATGTCTGTTTTAAAATGTAAGTTTTCATAATAGCTATGGATTACATAATGTAGATACTGCAATACCACATGGGCAAATGAATAGTATATATAAAAGTAACAAATGATTACTTATGTAGGATTTCTGTAGCTTACCTGGTTAAGGTGATGAAAATATTACTTCTTTGTACTAATTTATTAGTTATGGATTTAATTTTATCTTTAATTGTTTAAATCCTGTTCTTAAAATTTGATGATAGATTTATTTTTAAGTGATTGTACTTTTAGCATTAAAATGTATTTTTTTTTAGGTTAAGCTGAGTGAAGTAGTTGGCTCAGGAAAAGATGGCAGAATACTTAAAGAAGATATTCTTAACTATTTAGAAAAGCAGACAGGAGCCATATTACCTCCTTCACCAAAAGCTGAAATTATATCACCTCCACCAATACCAAAAGACAGGACTGTTCCCATACCAATATCAAAACCTCCAGTATTCACAGGCAAAGACAAAATACAACCTCTAACAGGTAATAATAATAATATTAATACTAACAGTAATATAAAGCAGTATTACCTTTATTTTGGGGGAAGCTACTTCAACACATGCATGTTTATAATATGTTTTTAATTCTTAGTAAAGGAAAGGTTCAAATTCAGCTTATAATTTTAAAAATGAGAAACACCATAGCTTTTCCAGGAAATACTTCAGTTTTTATGTACTGTTAGTTACTGAAAAGTAATGCATCATTAGATTTGTAAATGATTGTTTTCTAGGTTTTCAAAAAGCAATGGTTAAAACCATGTCTGCAGCACTGAAGATACCTCACTTTGGCTATTGTGATGAGGTTGACCTTACTGAATTGGTTAAGCTTCGAGAAGAGTTAAAACCAATTGCTTTGGCTCGTGGAATTAAACTCTCCTTTATGCCCTTCTTCTTAAAGGTGAGACTTCATTCATTTCAAACAAGGCTTAAGGAGGACATTTATATTTTGTGCAGCAAAGATGTAATATTTTAATTTGTTGTTGTTAGGTGCCATCAAGTCAGCTCTGATTCATAGCAAACCTACAATACACTCCCCAGCACTGTACCATACCTGGCACTATGTCAGTGCTTCTCTGCTATTCATAGGGTTTTGAATGGCAGGTTGTTTCGGGAGTGGATCTCTGCAGCACCTAGTATTCCCAGGCGGTCTCCCAGCTATGGACTAACAAGGCCGACCCTGCTTAGTTTGCAAGATCAAGTGGGATCGGACGCAAGGGTGCTGTGGCTGCAGACAATGTTTTATCTAGATTTGAATAAAAATATTACTTCTCACCCCATCACATAGTTAGAAAAATGTGTAAACTCAACTATTTATTTGTTTCATAGGAATTTATAAAATTGAAATTTCTGTGTCATATTTTTATCTGCTTACCCCTTTAACCTAAGGAGATTGTCCTAACAGTTAATGAATGCCTTTAATCCTGAAAGTATCACAGAAAATTCCTGGTTTGAACTAAAATGAGAATCCGTATTGATTTTGCATATCATGGGCTTACATTTTTTTTTCATTTATTCAATGAATTTATATGGAGGCTTCTGAGAACCAGTATAAAATGGAATCAGACCATCAGCTGATCTTGAGAGACTTAAAGTGTAATTCATATTAATTAATGCCCATCGGGAAGCAGCTGCCATGTGCTAGGCCCTATAGTAAGCATGCTATATACAGTATCTCTTAATACGCACAGTAACTCTGACATGTAAATATTACTGTCCCTATTTTCATTTTCCCCGTGTGTCTGTCAGCTTGTCATGCTGTGGGGGCTTGTGTGTTGCTGTGATGCTAAAAGCTATGCCACCAGTATTTCAGATACCAGGAGGGCCACCCATGGTGAACAAGTTCCAGCTGAGCTTCCAGACTAGGACAGACTAGGGAGAAGGACTCAGCAGCCCACTCTCAAAAAACAATCACCCATTGAAAACCCTATGAATAGCAGAGAAGCACTGACAATAATGTTTCATCTGTTGTACATAGGATCACTATGAGTTGGACACCAACTCAATGGCACCTAACAATGATACCAGCAACACAACTCAAACTGAGCAGAAATACAGTGGCTGCAACAATGGGCTCAAACATTAAAAGAACATGTGCATGGCACAGTGTCAGGGAGTGTTTCCTTCTGTTGTACACAGGGTCACTGTGGGTCAGATCTGACTCAGGGGTACCTAAGTAACTAACTTTTTAAAGGAAATTAGGCCTCAGAGGTTGAGAAATTTGTCAAGGACATATAGCTAACAAATGGAAAACCTAAGTTTTTTGTTCTGGTCTCAAAACAGCATAATGATGTTTCTAACTCCAGTATGGCTTTTCTCTAGCCCTTTCTTCATAACTAATCCTCCATAAATCAAATTATTACATTATTTCCTGATTCTTTTCAGTGGTTCTCCTTCATTGTCTTTAGGGAAGTTTCCAAATTCCTTTGTGTGTGGTATATGAATATTGTAAGTCTCTGCTGCCTACTTCTCTAATCTTTTCTCTCTCATAGCCACTCCCTCTGTTTTAGTCATATTAATCTACACATAGTTGCTGAAATACACAATTCTACCTAAATCCCCCCACCCCTTGATAGGATCTTGTTATGTAGCAAAGGCTGGCCTTGACCTCACGATCCTCCCGCTTCTGTCTCCCAAGTGCTGGGATTTCAGGTGTGCTCCACTGTGCCCAACTTCCCTCTCTCTTGATGAAATATCTGTACATCGGCACTTGCAAAATATGCAAGCACAGGCTCTGGGTTCAACCTCCAGTACTGAAAGAAAGAAAGAAAGAAAAAATATCTGTACATCCTAAAGACCAAAAATACAAAATTGTGTTCAGGTATAAGTCTTCAGAAGTCTTCTGTGGCTGTCAGTATTTGAGTTCAATACTCATTTGTTTCCCATTGTAATGTATCTCGGTGCATTGCCAGTGCTTACTCTGTTGTCTCTTCTCTGAAGACTCATGAGACAGAGACCATTCTCCTTTAGCAACTACTCTGACAACGAAGTGCTTGCTCTATAAACATAAGATATAATACATGACTCTAAATAAAAGGAGAGCATCTGGACTCTGTTAGGGCTGTCGAGAACCATCTCCAGAGGCAAGGCAATTGAAACAGGAGTCAAACTGTGTGTGAATGAAAGTGGCTGAGAGTTTCCCAGGGGTAGTTAGAAGTTAAGTTGGCAAAAACAACTGAAGAGAGTGAGTGGACACAGTGCTATGTTGGTAAGAGAACAGTAAAGAATCCACTGAATAGTTTCAATTGCTGTATGGCAAAGTACCACAAAACTTAGGAGTCTAAAACAAAAGCTATTTATTGATTTGCATTAGTCTAGAGGTGACCTGGGTCAGTCTGCTGACTTTAGCAAGGGTCTCCATATCTGCAGTCAGCTCCAGGTTGGCAAGAGGCTGGCTGATATAGCTTGGCCTCCACAGGATGACTCATTTCCCTTCCAAATGTCACCCTCGTCTCCCGAATGCTTGCCTAAACAAGGTCTCAGAGTAGAGGCAGGGGTGAAGAGAGGAAATACTTAGTCCCCCACCTAGTTGTTTTTAGTTTTTTCAGTACTTGGGAGTTGAACCCAGGGCCTCACACAAACTTTGTAAGTGCTCTACCACTAAGCTGCACACCTAGCCTATTTTTTTATTTTGTGTCAGGGTCTCGCTAAATTACACAGGCTGCCTCTAGCCTGGAACTAATGATCCTCCTGCCTCCACCATCTGAATTCTATGATTATAGGTGTGCATCACCATGCCTGGCTCTCAAACCCCTCTTTTTGTAAGCTCTGCTGCATTGAGTTTGTTCTTGTCTCACTGACAAGAGCAAATCACATGACTAAGCTCAGAGCTTGAGATCACTACCAAAGGGCATGGATATGGGATGGCATGAAAGACTGTGGTCATTAATTCAACCTCCACACCTAGAGAGAACAGAAAATTTTAAGAGGGGGATAGATAGTGGTCAGGGAATAGATAGTGGTTGTAAGTATCACAAAAGTTAATTAGGAAAGGGATAATCACAGACCATTGGATTAGTAATTATGAGGTCATGAGATGCATCTGCCAGAACTGATTGAATATGGTATTGGTGTGGTGGAAGCCTGATTGCAGTGATTGGGGGTGGAAAAGGAATTGAGGAAGAGGAGACACTAAGAAAATCTGGCAAAAGGTAAGCAGAGCAGTGGGTACAGCAGGTAGTTCAGGTGGTGGTAGCAGGAGATTGAGGGAAGGGTCTCCCCTCCTGCACATCCTGATGGAAAAAGTGAACAGAGTTGTAAGCTGAGAGAAAGGGCTAGAGACCAGGAAGTTTACAAAGTGTGGGGGACAGACTGCTGGAGGAAGGACACAGTTAAGATCCCAGGGAGAAAGTGATCTTGAAATGCAAGAGAGCACCACCTCAGTTTCTTACTGGCTCCTCTTACTGCCTCCTGGTGGCAGCAAGTCTCTTTTGAAGCAAGGATAGATTGGCACTTTGATATATTCAGTTTCTTTTATTGCCATTTTTCTTCATTGTTCCAGTCCAAATGAAGTATCTGGTCTGTATTTTGAAAATAAGATTTAGTACATTTTGTTTTAAATTAACATATAAATTTTAGAACATTTAAAAAGTACTACGAAGTATTGTTCAGGGGAAGGAGGGATGACCTAATCCTTGGACACATATCTTGTATTTTCTTTCACAAAATTTGGGTTATACTCAAAACATTGTTTTTATGTATAATACTTTAACCTAAATTATGGATTTTTATATAAATAAGATTATAGTTGTAGTTAATAAATGCAGTGCTTACTAAAACTTTCAAGTCATAAAGTTAAAGAATTTGTAGCAAATCTTTTCATTATATTTGTCTTCCATTGATCTACTTCCTTAACCTGTTGTAATTAATCCCTATGAGAGGTCTCTATGTATTTAAATTCTTCTCTTAGCTCTCTGGTTCAAGGTTTGATTTTTTTTCTTGTTAAGATCACCAACCCACAGATAAAACTAATACTTAACATAATGCAAGTAAAGTTTTTTTGTTTTTGTTTTTGTTTTTGCAGTACTGGGGGTTGAACCCAGGGCCTTGCGCTTGCATGCTCTGCAGGTGCTGGATCAATGAGCTGCATCCTCCGCCCATTTTTTATTTTTTTGAGACAGGGTCTCGCTAAATTATACAGACTGCCTCTGGTCTCGAACTTGCAATCCTCCTGCCTCTGCCTCCCGAGCTGCTGGGATTACAGGTGTGTGCACTGCACCTGGCTAAAGAATTCTTAAAAGAGTCTAGACAAGGGAATTCTTTTTAATTACATCTTTAAGAATTTTTATTTTGCTATCTTTTAAATTTATGACAGTCATGACCAGAAAATGTAATGTGTAAACCTTGTTCTTTAGATCCTGGATAGGTAGGAGAAGCTATCAACAACATTTTGGGTTAGGGAAGCATTTTACATTTAGAGAAATCTGCATATGGGTAAGAGAGGAATGATATTAAGAGAAAAAATTAAAAGGAGGAGGAGAGATTAAAGGAGAAGGCAAAGAGGAAGACCTGAATGTGATTTAGCAAGACTCAGGCTCTGAAGTACAGGTTCAAGCCAGCTCTGCCCTTCAGTAGGCCAAGGACACCAGATAGAACACTGGTCACTAATGGGCATGCACTGTAAAATCTTTACTGCATGTTCTCTCTACACAGAGAAATGGTTTACCTGCCTTTTTGTGTTTTAATTCCTAGTATATTTTCAAACTACTGGTTTGCTTCTTATAGAAATCTTAAGATTCCATGTAAGTGAGGAAATCTCTTAGAATGGAGACATTTTTCTTTGGGACTTTGGTAGTCTGTGTAGTAATTTGAAAACGTCCTTAATGTTTACAAGCTACTTGACTACTTTATCTTTTATTCTTAAATGATTATGTGACCTACTATCACCTTGGTTGTAGGTAACAATGGAAGTAATATGCCTAGGTACATACAGTTTTGAAATTAAACTCAATGTAAATAAGAGTTCTTTCCATCTCCTTTTATACAATTTACTGCTTTGAATCACCTATCCTTTCTCAATTAAAAACGCTAACATTGCATTCTCTTTCTGTTAAACAGGCTGCTTCTTTGGGATTGCTACAGTTTCCTATCCTTAATGCTTCTGTGGATGAAAACTGCCAGAATATAACATACAAGGTTGGCTATGCATTGTGAAAATGTTCATTATTAGTAGAAGATGGTGCAAATGTGCTTGTAGGTCAGAGAAACTTCTATCGTACTTCAAATAATGACCTTTTTAGCATATAATTAAAGGTATGGGAAAAAACACTAAAACTTAAGCATAATTTATTGTACTTATTCTTACTGGTTAATAACCATACTGTTTAGATCAGGCATCTTGCCCTTTTTAAACCTGTTTGGTTTCTGCCTAAAATAATGGAATTATAGACATGTGAGACAGTAGGTTATATGTCCTACTCTATTTAATCTCCCAGAAAGAAGCAGCTGTCTCAAAATTACATTCCTGGATTTTAAGAATGAGAATAATTTAAAGAAGAAAGGTAATAAAAATTTGAATTCAATTCGAGTGAACTCCTTTGTTTGTAGTGAAAGTTTCTAAAGACAACTCTTTGTGGGATGATGATCTTGTGTACATTTCTCATTAGAAATACACACCAGAAGTGAGCTTAACAAGGAAGGGAGTATAGTTCAGTGGTAGAGCACTTGGCTAGCGTATGCAGGGTCCTGAGTTTCATCTCAAAAAAGAAAAAGAGAAAGAGCAGGAAAGGGAAGGGAAGGAAAGGGAGGAGAAAGGGAGGGAAGGGAAGGAAAGGAAAAGAAGAGAGGGAGGAAGGGAAGAAAGAAGGAAGGAAGAAAGTTTAGCTATTCTAGGGCAACAGATCTAAAATATTCCCATATGATTAATATAGTCAACTGCATATATTGAGATGTACATTTCTTTCAGTTCTTGATTTCTTTTCTTTCTTTTTTCTTCTTTCTTTCTTTCTTTCTTTCTTTTTCCTTTCTTGCCTGCCTGCCTGCCTGCCTGCCTGCCTTCCTTCCTTCCTTCCTTCTTTCTCTCTCTCTCTCTCTCTCTCTCTCCCTCTCTCTCTCTCTCTCTTTCTCTCTCTCTCTCTCTCTCTTTCTCTCTCTCTCCCTCTCTCTTTCTTTCTGTCTGTCTGTCTGTCTGTCTGTCTTTCTTTCTTTCTTTCTTTCTTTCTTTCTTTCTTTCTTTCTTTCTTGGTTTTTTGAGACAGGGTCTTGCTGTGTAGCCCAGGCTAGTCTAGAGCTCACTTTGTAGACCAAGCTGGCCTTCAGCTTGCATCTATCCTCTTGCCTCATCTTCCTGAGTGCTATGATTACAGGCATACACTAGGATGCCTAGCTCTAGGATTTTTCTTTCCATACTTTTTAAAAATTATGTAATTATACATATTTTTATTTAGCTTGCTTTTTTCTTTTTCATTTCATATATTATGGATAGGATTATATGCCAATAAATATAATTTTGTTATCATCCATTTAACCAGTGATGTATTGATAAATATTTTGATTGTTTTGTAGTTTCTCAAACTTATAAATGATCTATACTTTACATTCCTATTCCTACATACTTCTGCATTTATCTCCTTAGTACAACTTCTGTAAATGTTAATACATATTATCAAATGTTCTCCAGAAAGTCCATATCATTTTACACTCCCGCTAACAATATGTGCTGTACATTCCCATCAGCAAAAAACACCTTTTTCAAAAAATCATTTAAAAATTGTTTTTAATATGATTGGCTATTTGGTAGAAATGGTTTTGTTGTTGTTTGGCATGGCTTTTTTTTGTGTGTGGGCATTGAGACAAAGTCTCACAGTGATTCACAGTAATTCAAGCTGGCCTTGAATTTATAATTCTCCTGCCTTAGCTTCCCAAGTGCTTGGATTATATGTATGGACTACCACACCTGGCCTGATGAAAATAGTTTTTGGTGATTGGTTTAGAAGACAATGAAAGCTTATCCTTTCTTTCCTGCTAGCTTACTTATTAAAATGCTTTTTTTTCCATTGTTATTTTTTATTTCTTAGGCTTCTCATAACATTGGGATAGCAATGGATACTGAGCAGGGCTTGATTGTCCCTAATGTGAAAAATGTTCAGATCTGCTCTATCTTTGAGATTGCCACTGAATTGAATCGTCTCCAGAAATTGGGCTCTTTGGGTCAGTTGAGCACTACTGACCTTACTGGCGGAACATTTACTCTTTCCAACATTGGATCAGTGAGTTGTGATATTCAAATTCATAAACCATACTTAAATTTCTGATCATATGCTCACTTAGAAATACAAAATGTCATTTGCTACATGTTCCCTGGAAACTTAATTTTTCTACACTTCTTTATTTATTTATTTTTTTAAGATTGGTGGTACCTATGCCAAACCAGTGATATTGCCACCCGAAGTAGCCATTGGAGCCCTTGGATCAATTAAGGTATGTGTTTTAAATAACTGAAAAACAGTCTAAGCAAATCAGAGAATTGAACACAAAGAAGGTTTTCCTTTTAAGGTTTTCTCCTCACTTGGCAGGTTTGAGTTTGTGAAACTTAGCTCAGTAAGTCTATTATTTCTTCATGAGACCTAAGCCTACAATTCCATTGACTGCCTCTGTGCACAATAAAGGATGGTGATCTGGTTTGTTTCTGTATGCCAGGCACAGATGTCTTTATAGAGGCCTATATAACCAGGTGGGCTGGGATTTAGTTCAGTTGGTAGAGCTCAATTGGTAGGGCGCAGTCTCTGAGGTTCTGAGTTCAATTCCCAGCACCGCAAAAATGGGAGAAGGGCCTGGCAATCCACTCCCAAGGCAATCCCAAAACAGCCAGCCATTGAAAACCCTATGAGAGTTGCTATGAGTCGGATACCGACCATGAGTCAGATACCGACTCGAGGGCACCTAACAACAACAACAATAAAGACATCTGTACCTGGTTATATGTTGTTGTTAGGTGCCCTCGAGTCGGTATCTGACTCATAGTTGGTATCCTACTCATAGCAACTCTCATAGGGTTTTCAATGGCTGGCTGTTTCGGGATTGCCTTGGGAGTGGATTGCCAGGTCCTTCTCCCATTTTTGTGGTGCTGGGAATCAAACTTGGGACCTCAGAGACTGCAGCACAGAGGATAACCACAAATATAGCCAACTTACTTCTATCAAATATATTATTATTTCACAAACTAAAGAATAATAGTAAACCAATCCAAATGATTATATATAACAAAGTAAGGTATCATTTAGAGAATTTTTCTCAAACTTTACTCATGTTCAAGAGTCATTGGAAGAGCTAGTTTTAAAAAAAGTGTATGTTTCTTGATCTTAGAGGCAGAGCCTCCAGAACTTATGTTTTGAACAAGAATCCAACTGGTTCCAACAGAAGTGACCTGTGGCCATGTTTCAAGACACTCTGACTTAAAATAGGGTAGCAGTGATTCTTAGCCATGGCTCCACATTAGAACCATCTTGGAAGTTGAAGAAATTATGTCCAAGCTGACTCCATCCTAACTGAATCAGAATTGAGAGGATAGGGCTTGGGAATTCTTATGAAGTTGGAGTTGAGAAACTCCTAGATACCGCTTCAGTACCATCATTACTTAAGGCCACTGTGATCATATTAACCTTTATTTTGGTCTCTATGTTTTAAGAAAAATGTCTTCTCTATACTATAATTCTTCCACATTGAACATCTCTGGAACTTATCATTTTATTATTATTAGTAGTAGAAGTATTTTGATTATACATATTTATGGGATACATGGTGAAAACTCAGTGCTATATACAGTGTGCAATTATTAAATGAAGATTGTTAACACTTCCATCTGTTTAAACATCTTACAAAACTTTTTTTAATTAACACGTAATGATAATTGTACATATTTATGAGGTACAGTATAATTTTCTTTTAAATCACCTGGCATTACTCCCTCTTCTTAACATCTACTTTACCTTCTGGCAGATCAGGAGAAATAACCAAAAATACACAGCATAACAACTGTTCTTTTCAAATCAGGAGCTTCTCTGATTGATAATTTCTCTACTACTCATTCTCTTTCCAGGAAGAATTCAGCATTTGATTCTCACAAAATTTTGGCTTCCTGCAGTTTCCACACTTTATAGAGGCCTATATAACCTCTATAACCCCTATATAACCTATATGACAAAGTTTTTTCTTTTTCCTTAAAGATATTTTCTTCTAGCCAGGCGTGGTGGCACATGCCTGTAATCCCAGCGACTTGGGAGGCAGAGGCAGGAGGACTGCAAGTTCAAGACCAGAGGTAGTCTATGTAATTTAGTGAGACCCTGTCTCAAAAAGTTAAAAAAAAAAAAAAAAAAAAAATGGGCTGAGGGTGCACCTCAGTGGTACAGCACTTGCAAAGCATGCAAGCACTAGGCCCTGGGTTCAAACCCCAGTACGGGGCGGGGGGGGGAGATACTTTCTTCTAAATTACATATGTGAGTTGTGTATATATGTACTTAATTGTGTTAAAATATATAGCATTAGACTTACTGCCTTAACCATTTAAGTGTACATTATGTGGCATTAGGTACTTTCACAATATTGTGCAACCATCACCACTATCCATCTCCAGAAATCTTTTCATTTGCAAAACTGAAACTCTGTATTCATAGGTCAATAATTCCCCATTCCCTCTTTCTCCAAGCCCCTGGCAACTACCATTCTACTTTCTCTCTCTGAATTTGACCATTCTGGTACTTCATATAAGTAGTTGTTGTTGTTGTTGTTGTTAGGTGCCGTCGAGTCGGTATCCGACTCATAGAGACCCTCTGTTCAACAGGGGAAACACTATTGTCAGTGCTTCTCTGCTGTTCATAGGGTTTTCAATGGCAGATTGATTTTTGGGAGGGGGTTGCCAGGTCCTTCTCCCAAGCCTACAGCTTCTGGTGTTCCCAAGCGGTCTCCCATCCAGGTACTAACCAGGCCCGACCCTGCTTAGCTTCCGAGATCTGACGGGATCGGATGCCACAGGG
>VMDO01026903.1:0-26017 GCA_007922755.1 Pedetes capensis
TAAAACAACATAAATCAACACTAAGCATATATTCTGTAACTTTTTAAATTGGTCTTCAGAAGTTTTTTGGGTTGTTTTTGGTTTTGGTGCTGCTGGAGGTCAAACCCAGGGCCTCACAAATACTAGACAATTGCTCTACCACTGAATTACAACCCCAGCCCCAAAGAGATTTGCTTTTAATTGATTTATAATTGTACATATTTATGGGGCACAGTGCAGTAACTCCATAATGCATACAATATATAATGACCAAATCAGAGTAATTAGCATTTCCATCTCCCTATAAACATTTACCATTTGTTTTGGGAACCGTTGAACTCATCTCTTCTACTTCTTTATAAGTTAAATTTATAAATTAAACTTTATAGATTAATTAAATTATAAATAAAACTTTATCATAGGCATATGTGTATAAAAAAGCATACTAAATATAGGGCTTGGTACTCTCCAAGGTTTCACGCATCCACTGTTGATCTTGTATGTATCCCTCACAGATAAAAGAGGACTTCTGTATATCTGAGGGGCTTTTTGTTTGTTTGTTTGTTTGTTTTGTGGTACTGGGGGTTGAACCCAGGGCATCGTCCCTGCATGCTTTGCAGGTGCTGGACCACTGAGCTGTGCCCCCAGCTCTTTTTTTTTTTTTTTTTTTTTTTTACTTTTTGAGACAGGGTCTCGCTAAATTACGCAGACTGCTTCTGGTCTCAAACTTGCGATCCTCCTGCCTACGCCTCTCGAGCCGCTGGGATTACAGGCGTGCACCACCACGCCAGGCTCGGAGGGGCTTTCTAAACTCAGGAGGATACACAACCATCCAGGTCTAGCTATGATGCCTTTCTAGAATTTTGTGTGCCCTTGCTTCACAAAAGGCTCTCACGATCTTTGGATCTCTAGAAATCTGTTGATGGACTCCAGTGAATTCAGTTTGAAATTATAGACTATTTTTCATGTGTTTATGTCTGATTTTTCTGGACATACAATTTAAAATTTTAACTGCATTCTCAGACAGAATGAAATGGACTGAGATGTTGCCTCTCCAACTACCAAGAAAATGAAATGTGATTGATGACCTTATAAAGGGGCCTCAGTGAGCTCTTTTGCCATCTTTATGCCCTGTGAAGTCACAAGAAAGAATGCAGTCTGAAATTCATAAAAGGGCCCTCACTGGAATCTGACCTACTGGTGACAGTCTTCCAGCCTCTAGAATTGTAATAAATAACTCCTTGTCATTTCTAAGGCACTTTGTGTATGGTATTTTATCAAAACAGCCAGAACAGACTAAGAGATATACTCTGCTGATGTTGTTGGTTGGTGAGTAGGTGCCACTGAGTTGGGTCCAACTCATAGCAACTGGGCATGGCACTGTGCCGGGCATGGCACAGTGTCAGGTAGTGTTTCGTCTGTTGTACATAGGGCCACCATGAGTCAGACTCAACTCGATGGCACCTAGCAATAAGCCTAGAGAGGTATTAGAATGTTTTTATTTCTTGCTATGAAAAAGAGTCTAGTAACATTCAATAAATTTTTTGTTAGAAATTCGTGGTAAATAATAGATGCTAACTTATTTTTCATTTTTAAATAAATGTATACAGTACTTCAAATCCAAGGAGATGTACAAGATGATGTTGTTGTTATTAGGTACTGTCGAGTTGGTGTCTGTTGGGCCCCACGTACGGGCGCCAAATCTATGTGGGGCACGCGCCTCCCAGTCTGGCCTGAAGGTTCGGAGGGGCTGCGCCGCCGCGCACACAGATACTAAACACAATTCACTCAAGACCCTCAGGTGAGGGGCGCAGACTCCTGCGGCCCTCAGGACCCCGGCGGAGACGGGAGAAAGGAAAAGCCTCAGGCACTTTTGCCTTCCAGGGGCAAACACCTGTGTTGGTCCTCTTGGTGGTCAGGAGGAGGCAGCTGTTGCTTCCTCAGTGATCAGACGGAGAGCAGGTTCCTTTCCTTGTCGATGATTGCGACGGGAGAGCGTTTTTTCCTCACCAAAGTTCCGGGGAGAGCAGCGGGAGAGGCATTTCCTCATCGGTGGTCAGGGCAGGACCCAGCGAGAAGGCGCAGAAAGGGATGCCAAAAAGGCCGTGCCAGAAAAGGGGTCGAGCTGCCACAGCGCAGCTCTTTATGTAGCTCACCCATGGAATGGCCTGAGCCAATCAGCTTTCAGTCCAGTTGTCCAATCAGGAAGGGTTTTGTACAAACGTGCAACAAAGTTACTTTCATTTTCCCTAGATTTCTAATTTACAAACCAGATATTCAAATGCCATTTTCCCAGTTTGGGAGTTTTTGCCAATTTCCTCTCAGTTTTTCCCTACAGTGTCCAGCTCATAGCAGCCCTATGTACAAGTGAAACACTACCGTCAGTGCCTCTTTGCTATTCATAGGGTTTTCAATGGCAGATGATTTTATGGTAGTGGGTTACCAGGTCCTTCTCCCAAGCCTACAGCACCTGGTGTTCCCAAGCAGTCTCCTATCCAAATACTAACCAGGCCCAACCCTGCTTAGCTTCCGAGATCTGACAGGATGGGATACCACAATGGTATGGCTGAAGGCATGAAAGACTATAGAAATAATAAAGGTCAGTGTGGAGAAAAAAATGAATTACTTTAATATTCTGGCCATTATTATCTTTTATATATGAATGGGACTATTAGTAAGGCTGCCCCGTATGCCTCAGTTTGCCTGGGACAGTCCTAGTTTATGCCTTTTCTTCCATATAATGAGTGAAATCTCTCCCTTTTATTCTCAAACATGTCCTAGTTTGAATGCTAATTATAAGATTACTGGAATATTCTTTTCTGCTTTGCCTTATTCCTGAACCTAGTTTAAAGATATTCTTCATGTAAATTTCAAATGTTCTATCCATTCAGATGGGACTCATAAAAATCAATTGAAGCCAGAAAAGTTTTTTCCTTTCCTTTCCTTTCCTTTCCCTTCCCTTCCTCTTCCTTCCTTCCTTCTTTCCTCTCTCTCTCTCTCTCTCTCTCTCTCTTCCTTCTTTCTTTCTTTCTTTCTTTCTTTCTTACTTTCTTTCTTTTTTCTTCTTTTGTTGTGGTACTTGGGGGATGAGCCCAGGGCCTCTCACATACTTTGCAAGAGCCCTACCAGTAGGCTGCACCCCCAATCCATTTTTCATTTTATTTATTTTATTTTATTGAGTCAGGATCTCACTAAGTTACACAGGCACTCTGACTGAGAACTCATGATGCTCCTGCCTCAGCCTCCTGAGTTCCTGGAATTACAGGTGTGCACCACTGTATCTGGCTTTCTGTTTTTCTTCCTAGCTGTAGTACTGTGAGTCAAATTATCAGTGCTGACCCAACTTGCTAATGATAAAGTAATTTTCTGCTCTTTCCATGTAAAGAGGATGGAAATCATTTCTCCTCTTCTTATAACAAGGAAAACCTGAACAAAGTGAAAATCAAAGACTTTTCTTGGACTCATCAGAGAACTGAATCACAGGCCAAACCACCACCCAGAAATCTGAAGAACTGGTGCAACCAGAAAGATACCTGGAATATCAGAGTCCATAAGCTACTGGGAATATTTAAACAGTAATTGTGATAGGTTTTCTGGAGGCTGAGTACAGAGTAGCATGAGAGGAAAAGGCTGCTAGGGGCTGCAGTCATGTGGGAGTTCCACCCTGTCACAGGTTTTTCCATGAAGAGCCCCAACAGGTTCTCACAAGGAAGGCCCCAAGAAGTTTTGAAGGGCACACCTATGAGACAGGACCACTTAACGATTGAGACTTAATTAGAAAATTACAGAACGCCCTTCCAACCCACCACTACACTGACAGTAATAATAACAGAGGATCTGAGCTGAGAGAGCTCTGGCATAGCATATCAAAGAAAAGCCTCAAAAATACATGGCTGTTGTTAGGTGCCTTCAAGTTGGTGTCCAGCTCTTGGTGACCCTATCTATGTACAACAGATGAAACATTATTGTCATGCTTCTCTGCTGTTCATAGAGTTTTCAAAGGCTGATTGTTTTGGGGGAGTGGTTTGCTGGGTCCTTCTCCCAAGCCTACAGCACCTGGTGTTCCCAGGTGGTCTCCCATCCAAATAATAACCAAGCAGAGGTCTGACTCTGCTTAGCTTCCAAGATCCACTGTCAGCTGCAGGCTTCAAAAACAGGATGGGAGAGAAAACAAACACAACAGAGGAATTGAAGCCTCTGTTGCCCGTAGCTGCTATAAACACTAAACAAAGGCCAACTCCTAGGCAGGCACTATAAATCCACACAGAAAATCCCAATTTACCTCAATTCTTATTGCCTGGTAAACATACCCAGCTTTCATGGAGAAAAAAAAGTCAAATTGTGCTTAAAAGCAAGAAAATACAGACATAAAGACAAAACAACCACTGGAACCATGCTTAGATATGATGTAGATATACCAGAAAGCAAATTTAACTATAATTAGTGGGTGGCCTGTTTGGGGCCACACAGCAGTCAAAGCCATTTTTCACCTGCTTTGGGGATCACTTCCCAGAGTCATACCTGCTGCCGTTTTCAGCTGTTCAAGATCCAGCAGGATGTCCAACAACATCACAGGCAAGTAGAAAACTTTTCCAGCTGGTAAAGACCTGCAGTCAACCCCTGCCCACCCAGATCATGGAGTCCCAGGGAGGCCAGGTCTCACCTGGGAAACAAGCCAAGCAGGGATATGGGGAACCATGAGCCCTGAGAACCCACAGTCCCCAGAGGCCAATGGCCTGCATGACTCCCACCTCGAAGTCATCACGGCCATGTGTGTGTCAGCCTGGCTGTGAAGGTCCCCAAAAACGGACAACCTGCTGGAGCCCAGCTGTTCTGGAATGATGAAGCTTGGTTTGGCCAAGATAGCCTCACCCAGGAACTTTGTCGGAGTTTTGCTGCTGATGTCCACAATTAGGAAGCTCCAAGACATGGCCTGACAGAGCAGGCACCTGGCTTGGAAAGCAAGGACCCAGGACAATGTGACTCAGAAACAACCAGGCACCAAAGACACCCTGATTCCAACCTGGCCTCCTCCTGCACACTGAGGCTTCCCAAGAAGACTGCACTCAAACTCACATGGCCCAGGAGCTTGCTGCCATTGCCTGGCCGTTTCTCAGCCTCCTATCCTGGGACCCTGAGGACTTTGAAAACACATGGGAGAGGCCAGATCCCTTGCCCTGGCAATCCAAGAAGCTCACTGTCCCACACAAACTGCTAAAACATGGGAGCCTGTGTTTCCTGGCCATAGCCGTGAACACGGTCACACACCATGCAGTTACTTGCTGTAGGGGTGGTGTCAAGGTATGGGACCTGGCTGACCAGGTCGCCACTCTCACTCAGTCATACAGAGCCACAGGGCCATGTCTGCCTGCTGGCTGAAGACAGCAGACCCTGTGCACAGGTGGTTACAACATACCCAATGTGAGACTGCCAGCATCCTCCTTGTGTGTGAAGGACCAGATGCCCCATGAGGGCCTCTCCTGCTAGTCCCAGGCCAGCGACATGGGAAAGAACTTGGACTTTGCGGGCTTCATTGATGGCACCGCCAGGATGTGCTCTCTGCAGGATCAGATCGTGGTCAGGGGCCTCTGGCCACCTGAGCAAGACCACCACAGTATCTGGACCGGGGGTCTGGATGTCTGTCTGCCGTACTGACTGGATGCCCCTGGACCCATCTGGGTCTGAGACCCATTTGGGTCTCAGGTTATGGGCCTTTCCCAGTCCCCAGAAAACCTGGATGCTGCTGGGCACTGCCAATACACCAGTGGGAGCTGGGTGCACATGGTGGGGATAAGGACAGCACTGTCATCGGGCTCAAGCCGCCTGGGTGGCCACTGGTGAGTAGACATTGGGGTGGAGCAGAAGAAATACTTGAGATAATAATGGCTGGAAATTTTCCAAAATTAATGATAAACACCAAACCACACATCCAAGAATCTCACAAGGAATCTCACCAAGTAAATTAAATACTAAGAAATCCACAGCTAAATATACCATATTTAAACAGAAAATCAAAACAAAGGAAAAAGTGAAAGAAGCTGGAGGGGATGTGCGGGCTATGGGGAGGGGTGGGGAGGCATGGAGGAACATTTTTCCTATACAGGAACAAGGATGAGAGCTGCCATTGACCTCTCCTTAGAAACTATGCAAGCAAGAAAGGAATGAGGGTGGGTGCGGTGGTGCACGCCTGTATTCCCAGCACCCTGGAGGCCAAGTAGCTGGGATTTAGTTCAGTGGGTAGAGCGCTGTGCTGCAGTCTCTGAGGTCCTGAGTTAAATTTCCAGCACGGCAAAAATGGGAGAAGGACCTGGCAATCCACTCCCAAGGCAATCCCGAAGCACTCAGCCATTGAAAACCCTATGAGGGTCGCTATGAGTCAGATACCGACTGGATGGCACCTAACAACAACAACAACTGGAGGCCAAACAAGGAAGATTTTGAATTTGAAGGCAACCTGGGCTACACTGCAATTTCTGGGGCAGCCTGGGCTACATAGCAAGGATCTGTCTCTGAGGAGAGTGGAAGGGAAATAGTGGGGGGAGGAAAAAGAATGCAGGGAGGAGAGGGAGAGAGAGAGAGAGAAAGAGAGAAAGAGAGAGAGAGAGAGAGAGAGGTTGTACCACAACAAAGTGTTGTACCACAACAAAAGAAGAAAAAGAAAGAAGAGAGAAAGAGAGAGAGAGAGAGAGAGAGAGAGAATTCTTCAAAGTGTTGAAATAATAAAACTATCAATCCAGAACTCTATATCCAGAGAAATTAATCTTTCAAAAATGAAACAGAAATGAAGACTTTCTTAGACAATTAAAATATGAGGGAATTCATTGCTGACAGATCTACCCTGGAAGATTAAAGAAAAGCATTCAGGGAAAAGAAAAATAGGTCAGAAGTAGAGAAGTAGGTCAGAAACTCATACGCAAGGAAGAATATCAGAAAAAAATTAATGAAGAATAGATGAATTATTTTATTTTCCTTAATTTTAATTGATCTAAAATATAAATGTCCAGAGAAAAAATAACAGCAATTTGTTGGGTGTTTATAACATATGAATAAATAAAATGAATGCCAGCAATGTCTCAAGGGATGGGAGGGAGGAACTGGAATACCCTGCCATGAGGTATCTGTACTCCACATGAAGCAGGGTTATTTGAAAATGGACTTAGATTACTTGTAAAAATATATTTTAGCTCTAGAGAAACCACTAATATTTTAAAGAGAAGTGTGAGTGATACAAGACAAGAGAAATAAAACAGAATCCTATAAATGCTCAATTAAAACCAGAGAAAGCATAGAAAGAAGATGAAATGAAACAAGAAATCCAGCAAGTAGAAAATGCTTATAAGATGGTAGACTTTAATCCAATTATATCTGTTGTTGTTAAGTGCTGGGGAGTCATGTCAGGCTCATAGTGACCCACATAGGGTTTTCAATGGCTAACTGTTTTGGGATTGCCTTGGGACTGGATTGCCATGTCCTTCTTCCATTTTTGCAGTGCTGGGAATCTAACTTGGGACCTCAGAGACTGCAGAGCAGTGCTCTACCAACAGAGCTAAACCCCAGCAATTATATCTAGGATCACTTTAATTATGAAAGGTCTAAGCATACCAGCTAAAAGAGATGTTCAGGTTAGATTAAAAGGATGAGACCTAATCCACTTTTAAAATTAAGACTGGTTCATCATGGATTTTTCCAGCTTCTATGAACCTGATGCTTCAACATCTGCTCCCCCTGTGTGGGCTGTACTCACCTCGTTCTGGACAACCTGCCATACACCTGCCTCACCCTGCCTTGCCTCCTGCCTCTCTCATCACTCCTCTCCTTCTTGGGCGGTTTCTTCCTCTCATGTATGCACTTTTCAAATACAAACCAACCAATCCAGAGCCCACGTGCTCCCATCCCCACTTTCTCGGTCAGGATTCCACACTACAGATCACTGGCCCCTATGCTCCAGAGCCTACTGAAATTATTCAAAGGAGCCAGTCCTAATCGGCTTGCCTGGCCTCACCCTTTCTTCCTAGGGAAACAAAAATGAAGGCTCTTTCCCACAGTTTCCCTCACGCCTGCCACCTCCTGACTGACCATAGTGCTTCCCTGTGTGGCCCCTCAATTGCATGGCATGGCCTGTCCTCTTGGGAACTGTGATTAATAAACTATTTTCTTCAGTGGTAGCCATCTCCTAATCTATTGGCCTTTCCATACCTAATATTTTCTGTTAATCAACTACTTTTAGAAAACTCAGATACATAAAAAGAAAAAGGATAAAGGTACACTCAGCTAACAGTAATTTTTAGAATGGAGTCACTATATTAATTTCAGACAGTTAATTTTAAGAAAGAATGAGGGCTTATACACCATTGCATAAAAGTTATGATGTGATAAAGTTTCTCTAATCTTTTTTGATTTTTTTCAATACAAGTTCTTGCTATATAGTCCAGGCTGACCTCAAATTTACAACCCTGCTTCATCATCTTCCTAGTTCTGGGATTACAGGCAGGCACCTTTGCAATTAAAAAAATAAAAAATTCCAGAAGCCTGGCATGGTGGCACACACCGGAGGCAGGAGGATCACAAGTTAGAGACCAGAGGCAGTCTGTGTAATTTGGCAAGACCCTGTCTCAAAAAAGTAAACAAAAAATGGGCTGACGATGCAGCTCGGTGGTCCAGCACTTGCAAAGCATGCAAGCGCAAAGCCCTGGGTTCAACCCCCCATACTACAAAAAAGAAAAAAAAAAAAGAAGAAAAAAAGAAAGAAAGAAAGAAAGAAAATAGAAAAAAAACATCCTTTGCAATTTAAGCTTCCTATTTACTAGCATAAAGCATTAAACTGAAAAAGATAATTAATACTTTATAACTTACATTTCCCCATCTGCCCGCATCAGGCATTAGATTGGAAAAGGTAACATGATTTTGTTTTACATTTGGATCTGATGTGCTCCAACAAAGGCATTAAAGATGAAGGTAGAGAAGTCATGTGAACTTTGCCAGAGACTAATGAGATCTGCAGATCTAAAGATGAGAACAATGACATCCAAATAAGTGGACAGCCTGCTGAGCTGGGTGGGGAATGAGTTTATTTTCATGTTGACATAGTTGGTGAAAACAATTCCCTTTTCAGCATTTTGTTAGCAATGTTTCAAATATGGAAACAGAATAGGGTTCACCACTCTTCTTTCTCCTGTAATGTATTTCTTGTACTGAAATGCAGTTTGACATGCATCAGGGATCTGAGCCAGGCTGAGACAGTGCCAAAGAAGTATATTTAGCTTTTGTGGAAACTAAATATAGAGGAAATTTTTATGTCTTAGAGCTCAGAGTTTCCCCAGCCCCTTTAAAAAGTCTTTATCCTGTGGACCAGCCCACAAATGACCAGGCCATCATTTGTATATTCAGATGAGATCCAAGACGGTAAATATTTCACATGAAGAGTGATAGTAAATACAATTATTCTATGTACAAGGACGCTGACCTTTGAAATTAATTATAATTCCCATTGAATCAATAGCACTAACACTTTCTGATGCTGTAGTTATTCCCCTCTCACACAGGAATGCCATTAACTTTCCCAAACATCTCTTTCTTCGCTTTATTATGACTCACTCTTTTAATGATTCTATGTGTGAATGGCTAGGCTAACCTTGGACACGAAAAGCTCTCCCATTCGTAGTTGGATCTAAAAATTCTGTCATTCATCAATGGAGCTGATAAAATTGATTTGGCCAGCAGCATGCAGTGGTGCTTGCCTGTAATCTCAGTGCTCAGAAGGCTAAGTAAGGCAGGAGGATCGTGAGTTTGAGGTCAGCCTGGGCTACATAGAGAGAGCCTGTCTCAAACACACACACACACACACACACACACACACACACACACACACACACACACACACAAATAGATTTGGCTCAAATATATTAGAGCATGAGAGCATGCCCACTATGACTTGGTTGCCTAATTGGTAACTGCTGGCTTTTCTCAGCCTCTCCTTAATCTTCCACTTTTACCTTTTTTCTGAAGGTCCATTTTCTTTTCATTCCCATGTCATCTGTTCCCTTCTTTTAAAAAAAATGAATATAAAAACATTTAACGTGGTACCTGATATAGATTTGAGTAGGGATTTTTTTTCAAGATCTTGCTATGTAGCCCAGGCTGGCCTGACATATACTAGATTAAGATACTTATGTGTGTATCCTCTTGCTATGTACCCAGGCTGGCCTCAAACTCCTGATCCTCTGGTCTTCTGAGTCCTGGGATTACAGGTGTGTGCCACAGCACCTGGCTGTTTAGCCAGTCTTCTTGCTTTCTGGCTTCCTTGATGTTGTGGTGCATTTGTAAGAATGTGAGCAACCTGACTGTCAGGAGCGCCTCCCTCTAGGCTTGTGTGGTCCTCATGACTCCCACCGGCTGCCCAATTTCAGACCAGAGTGCAGAGTCTTCATTTCAGAGTTCAGGAGGGCAGGTCTGTCTACTGGGCCTCTCTCATTGGCCCAGCCTGGCTTCTGGTCTGTCAGTCAAAGTGCTCCCCACATGACATCACTGTCTTCTCAGCACCCTCCAGAACTTGGTCCTGAAGAGGGTTTTTCCTCTCTTTTTATTCACCCATGATGTCTTTTAAAAAGTGTGTTAGAGGCAAAGAATTTAAGTTCACCTGGAATTTGGGGAAAGCAAACAAACAAACCTAACCTTGTGCTGGGGTTTTCCCCTCGCCTCACCACATATACTGGCCTAAACTTGATCCTGGCTTTCGGAGCCTCTTTTCACCACAGCAAAATACTTGTGTCAGGAGGTGTTTCCTGTACCCCACACCAGCCTTTCCTTACCCTTCTCATCCCTGGCTGAGAAGGACACCTTTGAAAAGTCAGAGTGATGTTGTTAGGTGCCATCAATTTGGGTCTGACTTACAGCCACGTACGGACAACAGAAGGAAACACTCTTCAACGAATGCCAGGCACACGATCTTTGTTATGTTTAAGCCCATTGTTGCAGACACTGTGTCAATCCATCTAGCGGAGGGGTTTCCTTTTTTTCTTGTCCTGATACTCTCCCAAACATGATGTTCTTCTCTAGGAATGTCAGATTCAGTCTAGCCATCCCTGCTTCCAAGGAGCACTCTGGTTGTACTTCTAGGACAGATCTGTTGGTTTTTTTGGCAGTCCATGGTATATTCAATAATCATCTCCAGCACCAACAGTCAATTTTTTTGTCTCTCCTATTCAACATCCAGCTTTCACAAGCATATGATGTGACTGAAAATACCATGGCAGAGCCAGAGTGAAGAATAAGATAAATTATGCTGACAGTCCCCGGAAGTCTTCTAGTTGCTTCTTTTCTTTTCTTTTCTTTTTTTTATTGGACATTTTTAAGGTATACCTTAATGTGATTCATTCTGACATGCTTTTCATTGTGGCATTTCCACATATGCATTTTGATGTACATTATTCATATAGGTGCTCCCTTACCCTCTTGTATGCTTCCCCCACACCCTCCCCATCTAAGTCTTCTCTATCATTTACTTGGTAATATTTTTCTATATGTACTTGAGTTCCAGTTCTATTTAAGATAGAAATTTTTCCTGTAGCGAACTTTGTTATTATGTTGTCAGAACAATTGCATGCATTTTCTAGACCATTTATATTGACACCATTCTTAGCTTTTTTTTCCCCCCGTTTTATTTTGATCCGACCTTTGAATAGGATGTTTCCTCCTTATAATTTTGATTCAACTCCCACTTATGAGTGAGAACATATGGTGTTTCTCTTTCTGAGCTTGGGTTTGTTCACTTAAAATAATTTTCTCTAATTCCATGCATTTTGCTGCGAATGACCTTATTTCATTTTTCTTGATTGCTGAGTAGTATTCCATCGTGTATATGTACCATAGTTTTTTTTTTTTCCATTCTTCTGTTGAAGGGCACTTTGGTTGATTCCATATCCTTGCTATTGTGAAAAGTACAGCATTGAACATGGAGATGCAGGTGTCTCGGTGGTATGATGACCCATCTTCCTTTGGGTAAATTCCCAGTAGTGTTATAGCTGGGTCATATGGTAGATCTATTTTCAGTTTTTTAAGATATCTCCATATTGATTTCCACAGTGGTTGGACCAATTTACAACTCCACCAACAATGTAATAGTGTTCCTTTTTTAGTTGCTTCTTTCTTAGGAACACACAAGACCCTTTTCCAGCTTTTGCTCCAGCAAGGTCAAGGCTCCTTCCTGAACAAGGGAGGTGGTTATAACAGGCATTTAGAAACTTCTCATACTAAAAAGCACTGACTCCTATCCTGGGCCCCTAAGGTAAGTAAATGTGAAAGAGGACACTGGTCATGGAACTGATTCCATTTTGTCCCTTTGTGGCTCTGTTTTGCCTCTTCATGTTTCCTCTTGAGTCACCTTCTTCTGCGGTCACCTTGGATCTCAGGAAGAACAGGACTGGTGGGGACACATCTCTTTGACAAGTGCGGGAAACTACCCTCCCGCCATGGTGACCCTAGAAAGACAGGCCACCCCCCAAAATGAGGACACTTGTCTATGGTGGAGATGCACCCTGGAGCAGAAATAATCCTCTCATATGAACTGGATTGCTCCCCTCAAGTGATGGGAGTGGTAACTTCTTGGTACCGCCTTGCACAACCAGAACCAAGATAATATCCAGACCACACCCTGACCAGGTGCTTCCTTAGGTGGACCTCTACCCCTGCCCTCATCCTTCCTCTGTCTAAACCTAGTCATGTCAATACCCTGAAGATGGACTTGGACAGCCCTTATCCATTCTTCTCCCCAATATGCACATTGCTTAGATCTCCTTTCTCCGCTTTTCACCATTACTCATCTCTTTAATTGTTGTGTTGTGAATGGGTGGCCAAGCCCAGTCTGTTGGGGCTTCCATGGCCAAGTCTTTGTCCTATAACTCCAGACCAAAGAAGAAACAGGTAAGCCCATGTGGTAATTCATTCTCCACAAGCAATAACTCTTTTTGCCATATGATTTCTTTTTTTATTTCTTCAGTACTAGGGGGTTGAACCCAGGCCTCACACACGCTAAGCAAGTGCTTTACCACTGAACTGCACCCAAGCCCCATTTTTATTTTTTATCTTGAGACAGGGTCTCCCTGAGTTATGCAGGCTGCCTCTGACCTCAAATTCCTGATCCTCCTGCCTCAGCCTCCCAAGTTGCTGGGATTATAGGCATGCGCCATGGCGCTGGGTATGATTCCATTTCTGTGAAATTTTAGGAAAGGCAAAATGACAGAGGCAGAGGTCGAGGAACCTTACCTGCAGTGGGAAAGGGGACCTTTGGAGGGGATGGAAATGGTCTATATCTTGACAATGCTCACAGCTATATGACTGCATAGACATATCACAACTCATTGAATCAGATATTTCAAATTATACTTCAGTAATTAGCTGATTTTAAAGAAAGCGATGCAAAGCATCCTCACCTTAAAACAAGTAGGAGAACCATGGCAGTGAAATGAACTGGCCACATCTATCATTTCCTTCCTGCATATCTTGGACGCTGCATTCCTTCGTTGGAGATCCCTGATCCCATGTCCTGGAAAAGGAGCCCCACGGAATAGTGTGGATTGCTTTATTTTCTCTTTCTTGCTTTCATAAGGAAATCTGGAATTGAGTTCACCTCTTTTCTCTTCCTCCCCAATCTCCCCAAGAACTCGGGAGAATCAGACTCTAAGCCTGGATCCCATTTCTCCAAGTCCTTTTGAACTGAGTACTTATGATATTCCTTCCTATTTACTGTTTGGCTGGAGAACCTGGGGCCTACCCTGCACCCCCTGGTGGCATTAGACTGGCTCCCTGAACTCTCGTTGCCCTCCCTATCCACTCCATTCCTCCGAGAATGTCTCTTTAGCTCTTTATCATGTCCCAGAATTTACCTACAGCACAACTTACCTTTATGTGTTTTATTAATCCCAGGGATTCAAAATTGATATAAAATTTATTAGGGCATACTAAAAATCATTATGCAATTTAATTTCAACTTTGAGGAGATTCCTGAGGGAATTATTTTCCTTGAAAATTTAATAAAATAACTCCTTGGCCATTAATCTGCCTGGGCAGTGGGTGGGAATGTGTTCACACCTGCAGCGAGGGACTCTCCAGACCTCATTCAATTATAAATCTCTGACCTTGACTCACCTTCCCATGGTACTGAAAGTCATTGCAATGTTTTAAACGTCTTAAATCTACTGAATTCTTAAGGGATATCTTTATAATTTCAATTATACATAAAATTTTGCAAAGTCCAGTGATTAATTCCTGAAGTTATTATGCAGCAAACACCGAAATGATGAAGAGTTGCATTAAAATTGAAATATGACTTCATTCGTTAGTCACAAAACACTTTTATTCCCTATAATTTTTATTTATTTTTAAATCAACTTATAAGTTGATTTATGAAGGGGCGTATCATATATCTTTTATAAATGTCCTTAGGAGAAGATATTACCCAAGAAAATTGAGCTAAATCCACTGTCCCTTTTAATATTGGGGGTGAAGGGGTTGGAAGCTCCCTCACTCAGGAGACCCAGAAGGAGGGCAAAAGTCTGCTGGGGCTTCTGCTTGCTGAGTCAGGATTTGGACACCACACACCAGGAGCCACTACGTCAGAACTTTGCAGCTTCTTATTTCATAATGCCTACTTCTCTATGGTAAGAAATCTTAACGCACAAGGGCCTTAGAGTCATCTTTGGAGATAGCGAGAAAGTGGGACCCCAGGAGAAATGTATTTTGCAGGACCCAGTGGGGGAACCCTTGAGAAAAATCCTGGGGTGTCCTTGGGGCCTTCAGCAAAGAGAGAACAGGGGCTAAGGCGCAAGAATGAAACGAGCTCTCACATCAGGGTTTGATGGGGCTTTGTGACCTCATGGAAGAAGAGGGAAGTCATATTTCACTTGGCTGGAGCCCCACATAACACCTGGCAAAATGTGCCTATTGGATGCCATATGAGTCTGGGTTCTCCAGAGAACATACGCACACACAGAAACACAGACACAGACACACACACACACACACACTCTCTCTCTCTCTCTCTCTCTTTCTCTCTCTCTCTCTCTCTCTCTCTTTTCTGAGAATTAGTTCACAGAATTATGGAGGCCAAGAAATCCTACAGTCATATCTGGCCAAAAGCTTGGATTGGAGCTGGGGAGGCAAGGGAGGGCTGCTATAAGCCCTGGAGTCTAAAGTCCCAAGAACAAGGAGCTCTGATGTCTGCCGACAGGAGACAGATGTTCTAGCTCAAGAAGAGCGAGCCAGTTGCCTTTCTCTGCCTTTTCCTGCTGTTCAGGCCCTCAGTGGACTGGCTGATGCCCACCCACATGGGTGAGCAGGGATCTTCTCAGTCTCCTGATTCAAATGCTAACCTCTTCTAGAAACACCTTTGCAGACACGATCAGACTTGTTTTACCAAGTCTCCAGGGCTCCCTGAACCCAGCCAAGTTAACACCTAAAATTAACCATCCTAAGTCTGCCCCTTGTCAATGCAGTGCCCATTTGCAGCTCCTTAAAGCATGCTTAAACTTAATATCCAAACAAAGACAGTAATGGGCTTACATTTCTGCTTTACATAATATGACTATCCTGCCCACAACTGGAAGCACACTTCCCCAGAAGAGGACGTAAAGTCCCAGAATGCCTCTTCTCTTAATATCCCATAATTTAAATACTGTGGTGTAAAATTAACAATACTGAAATATTAATATGCCTATAGTTGTACCACTGTGGTGTCTGATCCCATTAGCTCTTGAAAACTAAGCAGGGTTGGGCCTGGCTAGTACTTGAATGGGAGACTGCCTGGGAACACCAGGTACTGTAGACTTGGGAGAAGGACCCAGCAACCCACTCCCAAGAAACATTCTGCCATTGAAACCCCTATGAATAGCAGAGAAGCAGTAACAATACTGTTTTACCTGTTGTACATGGGGTCCACTATGAGGTGGATATGGATTCGAAGGCACCTAACAACAACAACAACAAATACTGATATAAAGTCAATACATCTTATATTTCATGATAAGAGAGGAGGCTTATTTCCATTCCTGTCTCCAACTATCCCCATGTGTCTGTCAGCTTGTCATGCTGTGGGGGCTTGCACATTGCTGTGATGCTGAAAGCTATGCCACCAGCATGTCAGATACCAGCAGAGCCATCCATAGTGGACAGGTTTCAGTTGAGCTTCCAGACTGAGACAGACTAGGGAGAAGGACCCAGCAGCCCACTCCCAAAATAATTAGCTATTGAAAGCCCTAGGAATAGCGGAGAAGCACTGTCAAATATAGAGCTGAAAAATGAGACCCCAGGTTTGAAGGCATTCAAAAGATGACTCAGAAAAGTTGCCTCCTCAAAGCAGAGTCAACCTTAATGATGAGAATGGAATAAAGCCCCTGGGACATCCAGTTGCTGATGTGGCATGACTCAAAATGAAAGGAAATACAGTGACTGCAACAACAACTCCAACATTAAAAAAAAAAAAAAAGATCGTGTGCATGGCACAGTGTCGTGTAGTGTTTTGTTCTGCTGTACATAGGGTCACTATGAGTCAGACACAACACAATGGCACCTAACAACATAACTCCAACTACCAGCGCCCTTGACACCAAGAAGTCTCAGGATGGTTGGAAACCCTGACATATGTCGAACCATCAGCATACACAGCATTTCTGACACAGGTTTAAAACAAAGTGCACCATGGCTCACACTTTTATTAGACTGATAACCAACAAATACTTCCAGTGGTCTCTATCATGTTCTGGAATTTGGGAAGAAAAAGGGAAGATCTTCATAACCTCAAAATAACTTGCCAAAAATAAGAGTCTGTCCATCTTTGGTCATCATAAAATCCAGGTTCTATTCTCTTTCTGGGGCATAGAAGGTCAGCAGGTGCTTTCTGGTACCTTAGTTCAGCTTTGGGCTCTGTTGGGTACTTGCTGTAGCTTGTACCTTCTCCTGCTCCATGCAGAAAGGAAAGCAACAAGATTGAGTAATGACAGTCATTCTGATGTATCCATATGATGAAAAGGAAAATGTTTCAGCCAGGATCTAAAATAATTATGCCCCAGTATAAAATTGGCAGGAGGAAGATAGTGGAGTCTTGTCCCTGGGGAATCTTGGGAAAGTTTTACTAGATGGGACATTCTGTCTGATTGTTCTTTTTGTAGGAATTCAATAAAATAAGCAGAAAGCCATTCGCCTAAGGCTGTCTCCTTACTTTAAACTTTTACATACCAAGTACAACCTAACTTAGTACTTAAGGAATCAAAACCTAACTTAGGAGTGCATTTTTTGGTAAGAGATAACTGGATCTCAGCCAGTATGGGGCAGGCATCGTCAGCCAATCACAGGCTGCCAACTGACAGGCTAGTGTCCAAATAAGACAAAGCCTAGCTGTAGACAGCCAATTTATCTTTGAATTTCCATTTTTTCTCTATTAATGCTTGCTGCCCATGTGTCCAAGCAGAGCCCTCAGAATCCCTTTTGGTTCTGAGTGCTGCCTGATTCATGAATCATTTTTTGCTCAAACAAACTCTATTAATTTTAATTTATCTAAAGATGTAAAAAAAAAAAAATACAGATCACTTGTGTCCTATTCCTATGTGTTGCCATTGCAGAAGCTGCCCTCTGGTTTGCAGGTTAAAGCCTCCCAGGAAAAGAGCCTCGAATTGCTGCAACTTGTTCCTTGCAGCTTCCCAGCATACCTCAGAGCTGTTGCCAGTCAGTCCAGACTGTGACTGTCCCAAACACAGACTTTCTCATTCAGAGGCTTTACTTCCTTAGACACCTTCACTTGGGTTCATTTTTATCACCGGAACAGGCATTTGACTTTTTCTTCCCACAGCAGTGGAAAACCAAGTTAGTTTGTGTCATCTGGTCAGTGTCCCTGATACGATGAAACCCACAGAACAAGCTTTGCTGACCTGTGATTGGACAGTGAAAGGCACCTATCGTAGGGATGCCATCTTGCTCCCCGCCCCTTGCAATTCTGATTCCAAGGTGGATCTGCGCAGGTCAGGAGCACTTCCAGGTAAGAAGCAGGTTGGGGCAAGGGCACAGTCAAAGAGGAAGATCTCCCAGGAGTCACTATGTTTGTCTCTGGAATCATTTATGTCCAAGTTCTTGGCCTATGGGAATACTATACTTCTTTTGAGGCTAAACCATTTGTGACCCTCACAGGGTTTTCAATGGCTGATTGTTTCAAGATTGCCTAGGGAGTGGATTGCCACGTCCTTCTCCCATTTATGCAGTGCTGGGAATTGAACCCAGGACCTCAGAGGCTGCAGAACAACGCTCTGCCAACCAAGCTAAATCCCAGCCTAACCCCTTTGGGAACACTTATTCTACAACTCTCTGCTGTTGTGTCTCAGAACGTTTTCCATTTTCTTGTTTTCACTTTTTTGTTGTTGTTGTTTTGTTTTGGTTTTGGTGTTAAAAGCTGAATAATTATCATGTTCCTGAGGCAAAGATGTCAACTAACAGGGCAAATGATCAGCAGACATGTCATATCTCATGCATCATCAATACAATTGGTCAGTAAGTTGCTTGAATTCAGGAAAACTTTTAAGTCCCAAATCTAATGAAAAATTTTCTGTTGAAAGTCAAACCCCAAAACACTAGAAAAAATCATAACTTGGATGTATTGCCTTAAAGCTGTCTACCAATTACACTTCAGTGAAATCTTGAAAAATAAGACAAAAGAATCACAAAACCAATCCTACCTTCAAGATGACTTCTTGATATGAGGACACGCCTCTTAACCCCGGAGGTGATGAGAGCAATTGCTTCAACTTTTTAGTCAGAAGGGGGCAAGAAGTGGCTCTGAAATTAATGCCTACAGTGGGATTTCCTACTCTAAGTGATAAGTGTATAGAAAATTAGGGGGAAAGGGACATTTTTGTCATTTATATTGTAGGCAAATTGCTAAATTGGTTATTCATAATTGGAGGGCTCCAGTTATTTCAGCTGTGTTTCATTTTTTTGTGACACATTTCAAAAAACCATTCAGGTTCAAAAAACAATACATATTATTTGAATTTTTTTTATTTTTTCCACTTGAGACCTTTTAGACCTTAATTGAATCCATTTTTTCTTTTTAACTGTTTATTCTTAGTAAAAATATAACTTTATGAATAACATTCTGATATTAAAGCAAACATGGACTTATTCAGCAAGGGAACTTTATATAAGTGTTGGATTGAAATTAAATAACAATGTTAACTTTTCATAGCTTTACAGTTTCTCATACTGACACATTAATTGAGATCTGCTATTTTGTAAGGCTTAAATTACTTTTTAACTTTAAAAAAGTGACCATGTTATTACCCTCTCTCTTTCTTCTTTCTTTCTTCTCTCTTTTCTCTTTCTCTCTTTCTCTCTCTCTTTCTTTCTTTCTTTTTTCCCAGTACTGGGGTTAAGCCCAGGGCCTCATGAATACCAGGTAAGGGTTCCTCCACTGACCTGCACCCCCAACCCCTTTATTTTTTGAGACAAAGTCTCCCTAAGTTGTGCAGGCTGCCTCTGGTATCCAATTCTCCACTCTGCCATCTCAGCCTCCCCAGTTGCTGAGATTAATAGCATGCTCACAGCACCTGGTTTATTACACTTTTTTTGTGAGCTTGTATTTCAGATAAAATCTCCACACATTGTTTTTGGACTGAATTTTTGAAGATAGGAATAGTTTTTAAATTTTTCTTTTTTTTGATATGAGGGGATTAAACCTAGGGCCTCATACATGCTAGGCAAGTGCTCCACCACTAAGCTGCACCCTGAGCCCCTATTTTACTTTTTATTTGGAGACCTCTGGCCTTAAACTCACAATCCTCTTGTCTCAACCTCCAGATATGCTAAGACTACAGGCATGCACTGCCATGCCTGGCTAGAAATAGGCATTTTTTAAAAACTTATAAATGTTAGTGGGGTACAGAGTAATAAGTCATTTGTTATATTCATTATGCAGCTACAAAATCAGTTTTACTTACACATTCATCACCTTATATATTTTACAGAACAGTATCAACTAATGAAGAAAAGGAAAAAGTAGGAATTTTTATGAATATGTAATGAAAATCATATGCAATCATGGGTTATACTCTCATTGATTTTTTTCCTTCTCTCTTTTTTCGTATATTCATATAGCTGCATCCTGTATTTTGTGCTTTTCCTCTCTCTCTTTACCCCTCTACATTGCTTCCCCTCCCTTTTGCCCTTCCCCAACCTCTGCTCCTGCTCGCTGATCCCCTCCCTGTTCCTGTTGGTTCCATCTGTATTTCCCATTCTTAGATAAGTATGATAGTTCATTTTTAAATATCTAGATATGTAAACAAGTTTTCCCTTTAAGTTAGATATAGCTCCCACATATGAATAAGAACATACAGTATTTCTCTTTTGGTGTCTGGGTTAATTTGCTTAAAATAATGTTCTCCAGTTCCATCCATTCTATTGCAAATGACATAATTTCATTCTATTTTACTGATAGGTAATAGTCCATTATGTATATATACCACAATTTTTCAATCCACTCTTCTGTTGATGGACATCTTGAATGATTCCATACCCTTGCAATTGTGAAGAGGGTTGCATTAAATATAAAAGTACAAGTGCCCCTGTGGTATAACTTATCTTCCTTTGGGTATTGTCCCAGGAGTGGTATAGCTGGGTCAGAAGGTGGTTCTATTCTTAATTTTCTAAGGTGCAACTATATTGATTTCCAAAGTAGCTGAACTAATTTACTGTCCCACCAGCTGTATAAAAAGGTTCCTTTTCCCTTTTACACTGCTGGTGGGACAGTAAATTAGTTCACCCACTTTGGAAATCAATGTGGAGATAGCTCAGGAAACTAAAAATCGAATTGCCGTACAACCCAGCTATACCACTTCTAGGAATATACTCAAAGAGAAACAAGTTGTCCTACCACAGAGACACTTGCATCTCCATATTTAATGCAGCACTTGCAAGGATATGGAACCAACCAAGATGCCTACTAACAGAAAATGGATAAAAAAAGTTGCGGGACATATACACAATGGAATATTACTCAGCAATAAAAGAGAATGAAATAATGTCATTTGCAGCAAAATCGAGGGGGACTGAAGGATATCATCTTAAGCGAATAAACATAGGCTTGAAAAGAGAAATACCTTATGTTCTCATATGTGGGAGCTGAATCTTACTTAAAGAAAGAAAAAAACTATACACAAGCATATATACTAAGATGAGCAATTAAACTTAGCTAAGAAGGGAAAGGCCTGCAGCTGTAGCCCTGTGGCATCACATCCCGTCAGATCTTGGAAGCTAAGCAGGGTCAGGCCTGGTTAGTACCTGGATGGGAGACCGCCTAGGAACACCAGAAGCTGTAGGCTTGGGAGAAGGACCTGGCAACCCCCTCCCAAAAATCAGTCTGCCATTGAAAACCCTACGAGCAGCAGAGAAGCACTGACAATAGTGTTTCCCCTGTTGTACAGAGGGTCGCTATGAGTCGGATACCGACTTGATGGCACCTAACAACAACAACATCTATTAATTGATTGATATCCTTATGGGGCTGGGATTTAGCTCAGTGGGTAGAGCACTGGGCTGCAGTCTCTGAGGTCCCGAGTTCAATTCCCAGCACCGCAAAAATGGGAGAAGGGCCTGCAATCCACTTCCAAGGCAATCCCGCCCGAAGCACTCAGCCATTGAAAACCCTATGAGGGTCGCTATGAGTCGGATATCAACTCGATGGCACCTAACAACAAACAAAAAGAAGGGAAAATGAAAGCAGAGTAGAAGGAAGGAGGGAGGGGACTAGCAAACGGAGGCCAAGGTTGTGGGACGTGAGAAGGGGAGAGGAAGCGATGCAGAAGGATAAAGGGGGAGAGGATAATCTCAATGTAAATGATACAATTTCGTGAGCACATGGGAAAAATAAGGGAATATAGGCCATAGTGCAGATGAGTTTTACTACATATTAATCAGAAGGTACCATAAACTTTGTAAGTTGATGAAAGTGTAAACAAAAGTGATATAATAGTTGCACAATGGAAAAAGCAAATGCTGTATTACTCTGTATCCCATCAACATTTGTTAATAAAGATGGAAAAAAAGAATCCATAGAAGAGGTGAGGAAAGAAAATATAAAGAGAAAGCATGCCTTCTCTGATATTTATATAGAAGAAAACAAAAAAGTAGTACTTTTGATTAGATTATACATATATATTTGTTTTAAGGCTATTTCTGGAATGCTTTGAAATAACCCCTAATGTTTGAAGTTGAATATTACCTTGTAACTCATACAAAAATATCTAAGTAAATTAAACTCAGGGCAACAGGGAAGTATACTTTCTTAAAACAAAACAAAACAAAAACAACACAATTATAGGAGCTGTATACACAGTATAGTCACGTGCCATAGCACATGACTCTAATCCTAGCTTGAGGCGTGAGGATTGCAAGTTCAAGGCTAAAAGCAGCCTGCACAACTTAGATCTTGTCTCAAAATAAAAAATAAAATAAAATAAAATAACACAGTATAGGTTGACTAGCTGAATCAAATGGTCTAAATTAGCTATATATTAGTCTAAAGTAGTAAAAAAAATTAAATCCTAAATGTTCAATATTAGGGAATAATTTAATAAATTGTGAAATAGAAATACTATTCATATCAAGCAGTCATTAAAAAAGTGTAACTGAACACTATGTGAAAAGAAAAACATCTATAACCTACTGTTAGATGGGGAAAGCGTGTGCCCTCATTGCAACAATATAAAAATACATTTGTTGGAATGAACTCAGGGGCTAGGATTTAGCTCATTTGGTTGGGTGCTGCTCCACACTCCCTGAGGACCTGGGTTCAATCCTCAGCATTGCAAAAACAGGAGAAGGACATGGAAATCCCAAAGCAATCCTATAATAAATAGCTATTGAAAGCCTTCTGAGGGTCTATAAGTCAGACCCCAAGGCACCTAACAACAACAGGAATGAACTCATCTGAATATTTCTGTGTGAAAGAAGAAAGGGGTTCCTTTTTCTCTGCATCCTTGGCAGCATTTGTTATTATTTGTTTTGTTAATCTTGGCCATTCTTACTGTAGTGAGATAGAATCTCACTATTGTTTTGATTTGCATTTACTTAATGGCTAAGAACCTTAATGATGGAAATGGAGTAAAGGCCCAGGGACCCTCATTTGCTGATGTGCCCTGACTCAAAATGAGGAGTAACAACTGTTGTTTTTGTTGTTGTTGTTAGGCACAGTTGAGTCATATCCAATCCATAGTTACCCTAATAGGTGTTTCAATGGCTGTTTTGAGATTGCCTCCGGAGTGGATTGCCATGTCCTTCTCCCACTTTTGCGGTGCTGGGAATTGAACCCAGGACCTCAGATACTGCAAAGCGGCACTCAAACAAAACTGTAAACATCCATTAATAATTAGAACATGGGATGTAGGTAGTATGAATCTAGGAAAATTAGAAGTCATTAAAAGAAAAATGGAGAGTATAAACATTGACATTCTAGACATCAGTGAGCTAAAATGGACTGGCATGGGACATTCTGAGTCAGATAATCATATGGTCTACTATGCTGGGAATGACAAACAGATATGGGTTTGCATTCATCATCAAAAAAAGACATCTCAAGATCTGTCCTGAAATACAATGTTGTCAGTGATAGAATAATATCCATACGACTACAAGGAAGGCCAGTTAATATGACTATTATTCAAATTTATGCACCCACTACTAAGGGAAAGGGAAATAAAGAAAGGGAAGATTTCTACCAGCTTCTGCAATCTGAAAGATCAAATATGTAATCAGGACATACTGATAATTACTGGTGATTGGAATGCAAAAGTTGGAAACAAAGAAGAAGGCTCAGTAATTGGAAAATATGATCTTGGTGACAGAAATGATGCTGCAGATTGCATGATAGAATTTTGTCATGACCTTTTCATAGCAAATACATTTTTTCATCAACATAAATGGTGACTATACACATGGACCTCACCAGATGGAACATACAGGAATCAAATTGACTACATTTGTGGAAAGAAATGATAGAAAAGCTCCATATCAAATGTCAGAACAAGACCAGGTGCTGATTATGGATCAGACCATCAACTTATCATATGGAAGTTCAAACTGAAACTGAAGAAAATTAGAATAAGTGTATGAGAGCCAAGGTATGACCTTGAATATATGACATCTGAGTTCAGAGACCACCTCAAGAACAGGTTTAATGCATTAGACACAAATGACAGAAGACCAGACAAGTTGTAACATCACATCAAAGATTCAGGAAGAAAGCAAAAGGTTATTAAAAAGACAGGACAAAAAGAAAAGACCAAATTACATGTCAAAAGAGATGCTGGAACTTGCCCTTGAATGTCGAGCAGCTAAAGTAAAGGAAGACAGTATGAAGTTAAGGAACTAAAGGGAAGATTTCAAAAGGCAACTTGAGAAGATAAAATCAAATATTATAATAACATGTGCAAAGAACTGGAGACAGAAAACCAAAAGGGAAGAATACGCTCTGTGTTTCTCAAGCTTAAGGAAGTGAAAAAAAAAAAAAAACTTCAAGCCTTGAGTAGCAGTAGTGAAGGATTCTACAGGGAAAATATTAAATGGTGCAGGAAACATCAAAGAAAATGGAAGGAATACACAGAGTTGTTATACAAAAAAGAATTGATGGATGACCAACCATTTCAAGAGGTTGCATATGAAGAGGAACAAATGGTATTGAAGGATGAATAAAAGCTGCCTTGAAGGAATTGGTGCAACACAAGGCATCAGGAATTGATGGGATACAGATGTTTCAATGAACAGATGCAGCACTGGAGGTGTTAACATGTTCATACCAACAGATTTGGAAAACAGCTACCTGGCCAACTGACTAGAAGAGATCGATATTTGTACCTATTCCCAAAAAACTGAATGTGGAAACTATCAAACACTATCATTAATATCACACACAAGCAAAATTTTGCTAAATATCATTCAAAAATGACTGCAGCAGTATATAGATAGGGACATGCCAGAAAAATCAAGCTGGATTAAGAAGAGGGCAGGGAACCAGGGACATTATTGCTGATTTAAGATGGATATTAGCCATAAACAGGGAATATCAGAGAGATGTCTAGTTTTGTATTATTGACTATGCAAAGGCGTTTGACTGTGGGAATCATGACAAATTACAGATAACACTTTGAAGAATGGGAATACCAGAGCACCTAATTGTTCTCATGAGGAATCTGTACATGAATCAGGAGGCAGTTGCTTGAACAGAACAAGGAAACACTGCCTGGTTTAAAGTTGAGAAAGGTGTGTGTCAGGGCTGTATCCTTTCACCATATCTCTTCAATTTCTATGCTGAGCAAATAATCCAAGAAGCTGGACTTTATGAAGAAGAAAGTGGCATCAGATTTGGAGGAAGACTCATTAATAACCTGAGTTATGCAGATGACATAACTGTGCTTGCTGAAAGTGAAGAGGATTTGAAACATTTACTAATGAGGATCAAAAAACAGGCTTCAGTATGGTTTGCAACTCAACATCAACAAAACAAAAATTCTTACAACTGGGTCAGCGTGCAACTTTATAATAAACGGAAAAAAGTTTGAGGTTGTCCATGATTTTGCTTTACTTGGTTCTACAACCAACACCCATGGAAACAGTAGTCAAGAAATCAATAGACTCATTGCTTTGGGAAAAGCTGTGGCAAACGAACTCATTAAGGTACTAAAAAGTAAAGATGTCACATTGAAGATGAAGGTGCACCTGACTCATGCCATGGTATTTTCAGTCCCATCATGTGGTTGTAAAAGGTGGACATTGACCAAGGGAGGCAGGAGAAGAATTGATGCTTTTGAATTATGGTACTGGAGACAAATATTGAATATACCATGGACTGCCAAAAGAACCAACAGATCTGTTCTAGAAGAAGTACAACCAGAGTGCTCCTTGGAAGCAAGGATGGCTAGACTGCATCTAACATATCTTGGACTTGTAGTCAGGAGAGACCAATCCCTGGAGAAGGACATCATGTTTGGGAGAGTGGCAGGTCAGCAAAAAA